>CP136060.1:486995520-487094292 GCA_032464435.1 Aegilops umbellulata | reverse complement strand
GCATGACATGTGCCACCTAATGCAGCGAGCATCAAGTTTCTACACAGCTACCCGCGATTCCCATGACGCATCTCAAACACATGACAACACGTCCCCCGACTGCGGCTCACTCTTGCCCCACTGCTCTGCCTATGAGCATACATGTGGACCAGTCACTATCGTCCACATGTTATTGACTCAAAGGTAGGTGTAGTAAGGCGCTGAAGCTCAGCCCTGACGGCCCTGAGAGGGAAATGTAACTCCTGCGCCAGGGCTTGTGGTGCTCCCGCAGCACAAACTCGTGCCAAACTCGAGATTTGTTTCTTTACCATACATGCACGCAACGATTTAATGGACATTGTAATCTCAACAAGTGATGGGGAGCTCTAAATGGACAAGCTCTAAGATTTAATGGACAAGTGATGGGCAGGGGGATAATTAGGAAATGGACACCGAAGTAGTCTTTAGAATGCATTTACTACATGATCAAACTCATCTTACCTGCTCATCGGAGGAAATCCGAGTGCCCCTCAACGTCGGCATCTCAAGGGGTGCTACCTCTTGAGCACTGCGTTGGATTTCCCCGAAGAGGAGAGGATGATGCAGCAAAGTAGCATAAGTATTTCCCTCGGTTTTGAGGACCAAGGTATCAATCCAGTAGGAGGCTACGCGCAAGTCCCTCGTACCTGCACAAAACAATAGCTCCTCGCAACCAACACGATTAGGGGTTGTCAATCCCTTCACAGTCACTTACGAGAGTGAGATCTGATAGAGATGATAGATAATATTTTTGGTAATTTTGGTATAGAGATGCAAAGTGAAAAGTAAAAGGCAAAGTAAAAAAGCAAAGCAAGATTAAAGTGATGGAGATCTATTATATAATTAAGACAAAAGACAAACAAGCCATCACATTGATCCACATATATTAAATTATATCAACCGTTAATTTAAGAAATTAAGGGCTAAGATTTAAAGATATAAACGTTACGTACAAATAATATTAGTAGGTGCAAATAGTGCAATATGTCACGTCTAAATAGATAGATGTTTGCCCGCAAAAAAGAGATAGATGTTTGGACCTGTGCTAAACACGATTGACAGGAAAAAAGAGAGCAAACAGTCCGGTTAGCACACGGTCAGACACGCAGCCGATTGATTTCAAGTCAAACAAGAGAAAAAGCCAAGTACCAGACGAACAGACAGAGTTCCATATACATACTACTATTTGACAGCTTTGAAGTTGTAGAGTGCTAATAGGCAACGCATGCCACTAATTAAAAGAAAAGGCAACACATGCCACTCGAATGAAAGGCAACTCACGAGTGTTAATCAGGATCGGAGCCAAAAGCTTGCGATAGACTCCCTCAAAAAAAACTTGCTATCCACGTGCAAAAGAATAGCGAACCAGCACAGCTGTATTTGAATCGGAACCAATCTAGGCTTTTTTTATTCGGAAACCCAACCAAAGCTTGCTAGGCAAACGTAGCCAGTATTTTTTATTTTTTTAACAGAGTGGCCAGTATTTTTGTGATGACACCATTGCTTATGTCATTGATTAATTAACACATTTAGAACTTTCATACGCCTCAAAAAATAGCTAAATTGTGGTATATATTTTATATACAAAAATTGCAATTATCTACGCATGAGCGTTCACATCTAATTTTTGGAGTGTATTGCATGAGCAACATGATTTTCAGTTGACTTTGTAAATTCAAATACATAAATTCTATCGTTTTCTTCTTAAATCCTCAAAAATGTGGAATAAAATATATTTTACATGACAAGTTAGATATAATTAGTTGCTTATCATGTTTTGTCAGTTAACTTTGGTACAACCAATAAATAATAATAAATTAACAATTTAATTTAGGTTATATAGACAACTATGATTTTCCTACAAATTAGTAGGTCGAACATAGAGCAGTGAAAATGTATAAAATGCTTGAGCAACCAAGACAAACACACAGTGAATTCTTTGAAAAACCAAAGGGTGCCAAATCAAAATTGAATGGTGTCCTGGCTAGGCCTAATTTAATCACGTGCTCCTCGAGTCAGATAGAGCCAAATCCATGTCACCGCTGATATGTGGAACCCACATAACCTCATCGTATTTTACATATGACCTATAGGTGTTCCACTTTGTGAAACAAAACATGCAAAAGAAAAGGAACACTCATTCAGAAATTCAGTGGCTAGAGTTTAACACAACAAATTAAGTAAGTGAAATAGGAAAATAAGAAAAGGTAAGGTTTGGTATTCCATCATGAAGATTGTTGTTCATATGCCAATCAAACTGAGGTAGATGGCTGAGGTGTAGAGAGCAGAAGGATCATGATTTATCTATACGAATAAATTAAAAATGCATTGCAGTTGGCACAATCTTTCTTGATGAGAAGACAACAGATGCACCAACTATAAAACAATTAGATTATACATAGTAGAACATTTATCACACTAAACTCCATTCATGCTTCGTTGTCAGTCCATAAAACAAATATGCACTTTGTATAAAAATGGAATTAAAGTACTATATAGGTATTGAAATAACAAAATTAGTGTATTATATTTCTATACTTTACTAAGTTTTTTTATATCCATTTATACTTTGCTAAGTTAACAACACAAGACACCTCTAATGCATACGTAGCATCAATATAGCATTCTTAGATCATATGTTTGCACTTCAAAGAAGTTTCTTTTCATGAACCGTAACTAAACTTCATATCCCTTTTGTACAAAAACAAATTTAGCAATGTTTTATCATGCCTTACAAATGAGTTAAAATTTAATATTAGTATACTCAATTAAGAAAATCTAAATAACACATAAAATATAAATTTAAAATATTAGAATCATTAATGAAAATCTAGCCGCGCAAATGCGCGGGTAACCCCTGCTAGTTGATATGATGAGAATAGATCCGGGGGCCATAGGTTTCACTAGAGGCTTCTCTCAAGAGCATAAGTATTCTACGGTGGGTGAACAAATTACTGTTGAGCAATTGAAAGAATTGAGCATAGTTATGAGAATATCTAGGTATGATCATGTATATAGGCATCACGTCCGAGACAAGTAGACCGACTCCTGCCTGCATCTACTACTATTACTCCACTCATCGACCGCTATCCAGCATGCATCTAGAGTATTAAGTTAAAAATAGAGTAACGTTTTAAGCAAGATGACATGATGTAGAGGGATAGTTTCATGCAATATGATAAAAACCCCATCTTGTTATCCTCGATGGCAACAATACTATACATGCCTTGCTGCCCCTTCTGTCATTGGGAAAGGACACCGCAAGATTGAACCCAAAGCTAAGCACTTCTCCCATGGCATTAAAAACCAGTCTAGTAGGCCAAACCAAACTGATAATTCGAAGAGACTTGCAAAGATAACCAATCATACATAAAAGAATTCAGAGAAGATTCAAATATTATTCATAGATAGACTTGATCATAAACCCACAATTCATCGGTCTCAACAAACACACCGCAAAAAGAAGATTACATTGAATAGATCTCCACAAGAGAGGGGGAAAACATTGTATTGAGATCCAAAAAGAGAGAAGAAGCCATCTAGCTAATAACTGTGGACCCGTAGGTCTGAGGTGAACTACTCACACTTCATCGGAGGGGCTAGGATGATGTAGAAGCCCTCCATGATGACGACCCTCTCCGGCAGAGCTCCAGAACAGGCCCCAAGATGGGATCTCGTGGGTACAGAAGGTTGCGGTGGTGGAATTAGGTTTTTGGCTCCGTATCTGATCGTTTGGGGGTACGTAGGTATATTATAGGAGGAAGGAGTACGTCGGTGGAGCACCGAGGGGCCGACGAGGCAGGGGGGCGCCCTAGAGGGGGGGGGCCCACCCTCGTGACCGCCTCTTTGCTTCCTTGGAGTAGGGTCCAAGTCTCCTGGATCACGTTCGGTGAGAAAATCACGTTCTCGAAGGGTTTATTCCATTTGGACTCCGTTTGATATTCTGTTTCTCCGAAACTTTGAAATAGGCAAAAAAACAGCAATTCTGGGTTGGGCCTCCGGTTAATAGGTTAGTCCCTGTCGGGGGAAATCGGCTTCCTCGAACACCTATGGGGACCGAGCCCCTTACTGGTTCGGCGGGGGGCGGAGGTCGCGCGAAGAGCGGATCGAGGCGATGCACACAAGGGGTTTACCCAGCTTCGGGCCGCACGGATGCGTAAAACCCTACTGCTGCTTTGTGGATTGTATTGTGTTCTTGCTCGGAGGCACGTGGTGCTACAGTACACACGAGCCGCTGGCGAGACCGAGCGTAAAAACGGGTGTCCTCCTCCTTCTACGTGCGCATGGGGCCTCCTTTTATATGCTCAAGGGGTTACCCACAGGTGGCAGCGTAGGTGGGGGCAAAAATGGGAGAATGCTGTAGTGGGTACAGCTGCCTGCACAGTGGCTGTACAGTGCTATCATACCTAACTCTGACGGCGGGGGACAAGGGCATTAAATGCCCGTCCGCATCGCCCAGACGGTGCAGGAAAAGGACCGTCAGGAGCGCCACCGTTTGCCACGACGGCTACTCTGTCAGCTTTGCTTCGCCACCGCATGCCCCTGGAATGCCCCTAGAGCGACACGTTGGTGGGTGAGCTGGAGCGCAGGCGCGGGGTGGTAACTTGCCGCGGCAAGCGCCTTGCCGCGGTGGATGTCTTGTCGCGCCCGGGAGCTTGTCGCTCACCGGGCCTTGCCAGAGTGCGGGGCGCGTCGCGGCAAGCCTCTTGGCGTGCCGTGGTTGGCCTTCCCGGCAAGCTCCTCTTGCCGGGGTCTTGTGCTTCGAGCGGCAGTCCCGGCAAGCTCCTCTTGCCGGGGCCTCGCTCTCTTCGGGTGGCCTTCCCGGCAAGCTCCTCCTGCCGGGGCCTTGGCTTAAATACTTTGTTCTTGAATGGCCCAAAAGGGGACCATGGAGGGTCTCGGCGATCACCCGGCAAGCCTTGCCGCGGGGTGCTACGACTGCCCGTGCACAAGTTCGGGGTACTAAGGTACCCCTACTTTAGTACACCAACAGGAGCCCCCGGGCCTGGGCCATACATGGTGCCGAGCGGTGTTGGGCCAGGCCCAAAACAGTGCACGGGCACGCGCGGCCTGGGTCACGCTGCATCTTTTTCTGCGCATGCCACGCCCTCTCTGAACGGTACGTGTCGAACGTGGCATCGTGGGGAGAGGCGTGCGTGACGTGGGTGGCGTGCGCGGGGCTGGGCCCTGCAGGCATGCGTCACGTCACAATAAATGGGGACGGTTCGCGCCATCTTCATAAGTGGAGGGAGGCGTGGAGGCGTGGCTCCTTCGCTGGACGGGGCCGAGGCATGATCTCCGAGGCGTCCGCTCCCCGCGATCACGATCACGGTCGCCTCACCCGTCGCCTCGGTCCTAGACGCCAGCCACGCGGCTTCCATGCACCTGGAGTTGCGGACGGTGGAGGCCGGAAACCGGGCCATCGCGGGTCGAGGCAGCAGGCCGGTCCCGGTCGCCTGGCCTTCCTGCGCCTTGATTGGCTGAGCGGGGCGGTCGAGCCCCCACCCTGCTCCTTTATAAAGAGCAAGAGGGGGGGGGGCGACGGGAACCCACACTCCTTCATCTTTTCTTCCCTTCAGCTTCTGATCCCCTCCCTCCATTTGCCATGGAGAAAGGGAATCCTGGTCCTTCATCGGTGGCGGCGAGGGTTGCCGCTAGGCAACGTGCCCCTCCTCCCCTTGCACCCGCGGTGGCGGAGCCAGCCATAAGGGGAAGGGGGAGGGGGCGAGGTCGTGGACGAGGCCGAGGTTCTCGGGGGCGAGGCGGACGGGGCGACGCGTCGGCCTCGCCTCCGCCAGCGGCTCCTCTTCTCACGGCGGTCCACATCGGGGACGACCCCTGCGAGTTCTTCGTCAGGCTGCGCCGGGCGCCTCGTCGCCGCCTCCGTCTCCCGGCGCCCTTCGCAAGCGTGATGGAGATGGAGCAACCCGAGACGCTGAGACTGCGCATGAGGGGCTACGGGATCAGTGGCGCGCGAGTCCACGTTGAGTCACCAGCCCTCGGCGTCATGTATCTTGGTCGAGGGTGGAGACGTTCGCCCGTATCCACAGCTTGACGGAGGGGTTCACCCTCCACTTTAAGTTGATGGAGGGTGACCTCCTCTCCGTCAAGGCCTTCGGGGACTTCGGGACCCGGGCCAGGTGCTGCGTGGATAGCTCCTCCGACAGCGAAGGCTCCTCCTCGAGCGAGAGTGACGAGGAGGGGAGCGACAATGACGACGAGGGTAGCGGTCGTCGAGATGACGGGTCCGACTAGGCGCCGGTCGCAGCTCCGTGTGGCACCGGCGACCCCATCATTCGCGTCGCCGGCTCCTTGAGCTTCTCGGTGTCGTCTCCTTGGCGGCTGGCGTAGGGAGGCTGTGGAAGAGGAGGAGGGCGGGCGGCAAGGCCGTCAACTCGGAGTACGGGGGCATGGCGCCCTCGACAGCGTGTTGACGTCCTGCCGCCTCGTCGAGCCCTGCTTTCGGCGCCGCCGTCACCGTCCAGCCTTCAGACGGCCCCGTGGTGTTCTCTTGGTGTCTTCTGCCACCCGTAGCTCGCCTAGGCGCCCCTTTCGCCCTTTTCACCTCCTCGCCCTACCTCCTGAAGAGAGGGACAGGAAAAGGATTACGGGCACCTTATCTTTTTTTAATCTGTAAGCCCTCGGGCCTTAGTTGCATTTAAAACTTGTAATCCCATCTTTCATGTTTTTCATTCTCTCTGAACTGTACCTGAGCGGAATGTTTTTAATGAAAAGGGGATCTTTGCCGGGTCACTCGTCTCGCGGGTAAAACCCACGCCAAGGAGCGAATCCTTCGTATCGTTAAGATAGACACTTGTTTGCCCGACAACAGGCCCTGCCATCTTCCCGCGCCACTCGACCTCTCTGACGCCCTTGGCGGAGGCAGGGGGAAGGCGGGTTCTGGCCCCTCGTTTCGCCCCTTTGCTACCGCGGCTACTACCAAAACGGGCCCCAGGAACGCACTCTGGGGCCTGTCGTTAAGGGAGCACGGTAGTTTTTAGGAGGAAACAAGGTTTTCGTATTCCACAGTTCATAAGAGAATGCATGACAAGGGATGCAAAAACTTATCTGGGATAGCAGCCCCCGGCAACTTTGGCTTGCCGCGGGCGAATCCTTGTACTTGCAGCCCCCAGCAACACTGGTTTGCCGGGGACCAGATGCTGGTCCGCCCTTCTTCTCTTTCTTCGTCCTTTAGCGGCCCGGCCAGGATATGCAAAACCCTGCGAACCAAAGGAAACGAAAGGACAGGAAAAAAGGACGCAGACTCGACCTCTAAGCTAGGGGTTAGCGACTGTCAGGCACTATCAACCCTAACCAAGGACGAGACTCGACTCAGCATGCATGCTAAAACTTAGGGCGCCAGCGCTTCATTGACTGCTGCTCAGGGTCTGCGCGTGGCTTTGTACAAAGGATTACATGCAACTGCGGCAAGACTTGTACAAAAGGTTGGTTGCCGAACAGGGTCCGACAACCGCGCCTTACGGGTAAAACTTACGAAGATGCTCAATATTCCAGGAGTTGCTCACCGGAGTGCCATCTTCGGTCTCGAGGCGGACAGCGCCGGGCCTCGTGACTCGTCTCACCCGGTAAGGGCCTTCCCACTTCGGCGTCAACTTGTTGTGTCTCTTGGCGGACGGAGCGCGCCGAAGAACAAGGTTGCCTTCCTCAAAGCTTCTGGCTCTAACTTTGCTGCTATGGTAGCGACGCAAAGCTTGCTGGTAGCGAGTGGCTCGCACAGCAGCCTGAAGACGATCTTCCTCGAGGAGCAGCGCGTCATCTTCACGCAGCCGCTCTTGCTCAAGCTCATCATAAGCGAGCACTCGAGGTGACCCGTATACGAGTTCCGTGGGGGTAACTGCTTCTGCTCCATAGACTAGAGCAAATAGTGTCTGGCCGGTGGCTCGATTTGGCGTCGTTCTGATCGACCAAAGAGTCACCGGCAGCTCCTCGATCCAGTTTCTTCCGCACTTGTGCAGCCTGTCGAAAGTTCTGGTCTTGAGCCCGCGCAGTACTTCGGCATTGGCCCTCTCCGCTTGACCGTTGCTCCTGGGATGAGCAACATAAGCGAAGCAGACCTTGGCGCCGAGATCTTGGACGTATTGTGTGACGACGCGGCTCGTGAATTGCGTACCGTTGTCGGTGATGATCCTGTTGGGGATCCCGAAGCGGCAAACAATCGACCTGAAGAACTTGATGGCTGACTGTGCTGTCACCTTCCTCACTGGTTCCACTTCCGGCCACTTTGTGAACTTGTCGATTGCGACGTACAAGTACTCAAAGCCCCCGACAGCTCGGGGGAAGGGGCCGAGGATGTCGAGCCCCCAGACCAGAAATGGCCAGGATAAAGGGATCGTCTGGAGAGCTTGAGCTGGCTGGTGTATCTGCTTGGAATGGAACTGGCACGCTTCACACTTGGTTACTTGTTCAGTTGCATCCTGGAGGGCTGTCGGCCAGAAGAAACCTTGCCCGAACGCTTTGCCGGCAAGTGCTCTTGCGCCAATGTGGTGGCCACATATGCCTCCATGTATCTCTGCTTGATGGGCCGCGCGTGAGGACAGACGGCAAGATGGTGCTCAATCACTTTCCTGGGAACGCCGGGGATGTCAGATGGTTGCCAGGCAAACACATCAACATTCGCCCGTAGGAAAGCAACGAGCGCGCTTTCCTATTTGGGGTCGAGAGTGGCACTGATGGTGAAGGTACCACCAGTGTCGTCCTCCTTGGCGGACACCTTCTTGGTCGTTGGCGGGGCTGCCATCGACTTCTTACTCTTGCCGGTGGAGCTCGATGGCGCGTCCTCGACGGTAGCGCGGCACTCCGAAGAGGTGCGCTTGCCGGAGTGGGCACCAGAGCACTTGCCGGGCTTGGTCTTCTTCTTGCCGGCGGAGCTCGATGGAGCGTCCTCGACGGCATCGCAGCACTCCGAAGTGGTGCGCTTGCCGGAGTAGGCTCCAGTGCACTTGTCGGGCTTGGTTTTCTTCTTCCCTCCGGGAGCTTCAGCGGCAAGTGGCTTGTGATCTGCTGCGGCTGCTGCTTCCCGGTAGATCTTGTCGGCACAGATAAGGGCATCCTTCTTGTCGTCAGGGACAGAGATGACGCTTATCGGGCCTGGCATCTTGAGCATGTTGTATGCGTAGTGAGAGGCCGCCATGAACTTGGCGAGCGCTGGACGGCCGAGAATCCCATTGTAGGGCAACGGAAAATCGGCAACGTCAAAAGTGATCCTCTCTGTCCTGAAGTTCAGCTCGCTGCCAAATGTCACTGGCAACGTTATCTTCCCCTTCGGCTTGCTCCTTCCCGGGTTGATTCCTTGGAACGTGCCGGTCTCTTCGAGCTCGCTGTCGGGGACTTGGAGTTTCTGGAGCACAGCGGAGGAGATTAGGTTCAAGCCGGCCCCGCCGTCGACTAGCATCTTAGTGACCTTGAGGTTGCGGACTGTTGGTGAGACCAACATCGGCAAGCACCCGATCGCAGTTGTGCGGTCAGGGTGATGCTCAATATCGAAGATGATAGGCGTGCTGGACCATTTCAAAGGCTTGCGTGACTCGACGGGCGGTTCCGCTTCATTGACTTCCCGCGCCCACTGTTTGAGCTGGCGGTGAGAAGTGTGCAGAGAAGCACCACCGTCCACGCATAATTCCTCTGTGGCTTTCTAAAACTCCTGCTCACTGGTCTCGACATCATCCATGTCTTCGTCTTCGTCTTCGTCTTCCTCCTTGTCGCGGCCGCGGGTAGGTCTGTCTGCTTGTCGCTGCTTGTCCTTGTCGCGGCGTCCTCCCTGGCCGGGACGCTTCATGCCGGATCCTCCGCCACCTCCTCGGGCTTTCTCCTTGTCGCGCCGCTCGTACTCGGCCTTTTGCAGCTCGACGAGCCGCTCGACCTGCTTGCAACTCTGGAGGTCATGGCCCTTGGTGCGGTGGATCTTGCAGTACTGTTTGTTGGTGCCGTCCCGCTTGTCGGCGACCGCCACGGCCTGGCAGTTGGCGCATCCGGCAACCCCCTTGCCAGAGCTACCATCCTAGGCCTTCTTGGCGGCGCCTTCATCGCTGGACTGCTCAACAACCAGTACTTCTTGGCTCTTCTTCTTCCTGCTGCTCCGCCGCCGGTTCTTCCTTGCCGGGGCGGTATCCTCACTGTCAGATTCTGCTGCTCCAATGTTCTCTCCGGGGAGTCTCCTCCCTTCCTCAGCACATGCACACTTGTCGTCCAGGGCATATAGCTCGCTGACGTCTTTGATCTTGCACATCGCCAACTCCTCCCACATCCTGCGGTTGCGCACGTTCTGATGGAACGCGCTGATGACCGCGGCAGGGTGGACATCGGGGATGTTGTAGTGCACACGGCTGAATCTCTGAATGAACTTGCGCAGAGGTTCTCCCTCCTTCTGGACGAGCAGATGAAGGTCGCTCGCTTGGCCATGGGGTTTGTGGCCGCCTGTAAAGGCGCCAACAAACTGATGGCACAAGTCTGTCCAGGAGGTTATGGAGTTGTCCGGCAAGTGCATGAGCCAGGATCTGACGTTGGATTTGAGTACCAGCGGGAAGTAGTTGGCAAGGATCTTGTCGTCTCGCCCCTCGGCAGCCTGCACCGCAATGGTGTACATGCTGAGGAACTCCGACGGATGCGACTTGCCGTCGTACTTCTCTGGTACGTCTGGCTTGAAATTCTTCGTGCTGGGCCACTGGACTTGCCGCAGCTCACGGGTGAACGCAGGGCATCCCACCACGTACGGCAGGTCGCCTGGTCCCCCCAGCGCATGCATGTCGACAGAGGGCCCAGCGCGCTCGTCTGATTGACGCCGCGTTTCTCTCCGACGCTCGATGCGAGTGCGAGCGTCCTCTTGCTTTCGTTCGTGCAGAACTTGGCGTTGATCGCGACGAGTTCGCGGATTCGACGACGCGGTGGAGTCGTTGTCGTGATGTTCCGGCGAGTCGGCGATCTAGGCCTTTGGGGCGGGGAATGCACGGTGGTTGCACCCCCACCGGTCCTGGCGCCATCGGTTCGCGCCTGGCCGACCTGCCGCGGCTGCGACGCACTGTGCTGCCGCGGGGTGTCGCCGTTAGCGAAGCCGATGAGACTCTGTATCGTGGCCCTCCAGTCGTCGATCTTGTCCGCCGTTGGAGGGTAATCTAGGAGCAGTTGAGCTCGAGCTAGAGCTTCTGCTAGAGTGGCGGGCAACGGCGGCGAACGGCGCGTGGAGCGGGATGTGCTCGAACTTCTAACTATGTTAGAAGGAGCAGCACCCGGTCCAGGCAGTCGCACCACGCTCGCGCCAACACGCTGGTGTGCATGTTGGCCTTGAACGCCCTGGGATCCGCCAGCTCGATCTGGGTCCAGCGAGCGTATGGTACCGTAGGTACCAGGACGCTGCTGGTCCCGCGCCTCCTGAGAGGGACGCGGTGCATGTTCGGACGCCGTGGCACCATGAGCTGGCTCGACAATGTCCATCCCGCCGCCGGTGCCGTCCCCACCACCCGTTTGCTCCAGGGGCGGTGGGTTCGACGCAAACGGACCAGCCACCTCCGGAGCTTTCTTCTTCGGTGGCATGTCGACGAAGATGATGGAAATCTAGCCTGTGCGGACGCCGGATCTGTTGGGGAACGCAGTAAATTCAAAAATTTTCCTACGCACACGCAAGATCGTGGTGATGCATAGCAACGAGAGGGGAGAGTGTTTGTCTACGTACCCTCGTAGACCGAAGCGGAAGCGTTGACACAACGTAGAGGAAGTAGTCGTACGTAGAGGAAGTAGTCGTACGTTCTCCTCGCGATCCAACCGATCACAGCACCGTTACTCCGGCACCTCCGAGTTCTTGGCACACGTTCAGCTCGATGACGATCCCCGGGCTCCGATCCAGCAAAGCATCGAGGAAGAGTTCCGTCAGCACGACGGCGTGGTGACGATCTTGATGTGTTACCGGCGCAGGGCTTCGCCTAAGCACTGCAACGATATGATCGAGGTAGAATTTGGTGGAAGGGGGCACCGCACACGGCTAAGGAACGATCCGTAGATCAACTTGTGTGTCTTTGGGGTGCCCCCTGCCCCCGTATATAAAGGATCCAAGGGGGAGGGGCTGGCCGGCCAGGTTTGGTGCGCCAGGAGAGTCCTACTCCCTCTGGGAGTAGGATTCCCCCCCCCAATCCTAGTTGGACTAGGATTGCTCCAAGGGGGAGAGAGAGAGAGAGAGGGGGCGCCCCACTTCTCCTAGTCCTAATAGGACTAGGGAAGGGGGGGAGGCGCGCAGCCCCTAGGGCTGCCCTCTCACCTTTCCTCCAAGGCCCATGTTGGCCCATTATGCTCCCGGGGGGTTCCGGTAACCCTCCCGGTATTCCGGTAAAATCCTGATTTCACCTGGAATGCATCCGATGTCCAAACATAGGCTTCCAATATATAATTCTTTATGTCTCGACCATTTCGAGACTCCTCGTCACGTCCGTGATCACATCCGGGACTCCGAACTCCTTCGGTACATCAAAATGCATAAACTCATAATAACTGTCATCGTAACGTTAAGCGTGCGGACCCTACGGTTCGAGAACAATGTAGACATGACCGAGACACGTTTCCGGTCAATAACCAACAGCGGGACCTGGATGCCCATATTGGCTCCTACATATTCTACGAAGATCTTTATCGGTCAGACCGCATAACAACATACGTTGTTCCCTTTGTCATCGGTATGTTACTTGCCCGAGATTCGATCGTCGGTATCCAATACCTAGTTCAATCTCGTTACCGGCAAGTCTCTTTTCTCGTTCTGTAATACATCATCTCGCAACTAACTCATTGGTTGCAATACTTGCAAGGCTTTATGTGATGTGCATTACCGAGAAGGCCCTGAGATACCTCTCCGACAATCGGAGTGACAAATCCTAATCTCGAAGTATGCCAACTCAACATGTACCTTCGGAGACACTTGTAGAGCACCTTTATAATCACCCAGTTACGTTGTGACGTTTGGTAGCACACAAAATGTCCCTACGGTAAATGGGAGTTGCATATTCTCATAGTTAAAGGAACATGTATAAGTCATGGATAAAAGCAATAGCAACATACTAAACGATCGGGTGCTATGCTAATGGAATGGGTCATGTCAATCAGATAATTCAACTAATGATGTGATCTCGTTAATCAAATAACAACACTTTGTTCATGGCTAGGAAACATAACCATCTTTGATTAATGAGCTAGTCAAGTAGAGGCATACTAGTGACACTCTGTTTGTCTATGTATTCACACAGGTATTATGTTTCCAGTTAATACAATTCTAGCATGAATAATAAACATTTATCATGATATAAGGAAATAAATAATAACTTTATTATTGCCTCTAGGGCATATTTCCTTCAGTCTCCCACTTGCACTAGAGTCAATAATCTAGATCACATCACTATGTGATTAACATCAATACTTCACATCATCATGTGATTAACACCCATAGTTCACATCGCTATGTGACCGACACCCAAAGGGTACTAAGGTGTGATCATGTTTTGCTTGTGAGAGAATCTTAGTCAACGGGTCTGCTACATTCAGATCCGCATGTACTTTGCAAATTTCTATGTCAACAATGCTCTGCATGGAGCTATTCTAGCTAATTGCTCCCACTTTCAATATGTATCCAGATTGAGACTTAGTGTCATCTGGATCAGTGTCAAAACTTGCATCGACGTAACTCTTTACGACGAACCTTTTTGTCACCTCCATAATCGAGAAACATATCCTTATTCCACTAAGGATAATTTTGACCGCCGTCCAGTGATCTACTCCTAGATCACTATTGTACTCCCGTGCCAATCTCAGGGTAGGGTATACAATAGGTCTGGTACACAGCATGGCATACTTTATAGAATCTATGGCTGAGGCATAGGGAATGACTTTCATTCTCTTTCTATCATCTGCCGTGGTCGGGCTTTGAGTCTTACTCAATTTCACACCTTGTAATACAGGCAAGAACTCTTTCTTTGACTGTTCCATTTTGAACTACTTCAAAATCTTTTCAAGGTATGTACTTATTGAAAAACTTATCAAGCGTCTTGATCTATCTCTATAGATCTTGATGCTCAATATGTAAGCAGCTTCACCGAGGTCTTTCTTTGAAAAACTCCTTTCAAATACTCCTTTATGCTTTACAGAATAATTCTTCATTATTTCCGACCAATAATATGTCATTTACATATACTTATCAGAAATGCTGTAGTGCTCCCACTCACTTTCTTGTAAATACAGGCTTCACCGCAAGACTGTATAAAACTATATGCTTTGATCAACTTATCAAAGCGTATATTCCAACTCCGAGATGCTTGCACCAGTCCATAGATGGATCGCTGGAGCTTGCATATTTTGTTAACACCTTCAGGATCGACAAAACCTTCTAGTTGCATCGTATACAACTCTTCTTTAATAAATCCATAATGGAATGTAGTTTTGTTTATCCATTTGCCGGATTTTATAAAATGCGGCAATTGCTAACATGATTCGGACAGACTTAAGCATAGATACGAGTGAGAAACTCTCATCGTAGTCAACACCTTGAGCTTGTCGAAAACCTTTTGCGACAATTCTAGCTTTGTAGATAGTAACACTACTATCAGTGTCCGTCTTCCTCTTCAAGATCCATTTATTTTCTTTGGCTTGCCGATCATCGGGCAAATCTATCAAAGTCCATACTTTGTTCTTATACATGGATCATATCTCAGATTTCATGGCCTCTAACCATTTCGCGGAATCTGGGCTCATCATCGCTTCCTCATAGTTCGCAAGTTCGTCATGGTCTAGTAACATGACTTCCAGAACAGGATTACCGTACCACTCTGGTGCGGATCTCACTCTGGTTTACTTACGAGATTCGGTAGTAACTTGATCTTGAAGTTACATGATCATCATCATTAGCTTCCTCACTAATTGGTGTAGTAGTCACAGGAACAGTTTTCTGTGATGAACTACTTTCCAATAAGGGAGAAGGTACAATTACCTTATCAAGTTCTACTTTCCTCCCACTCACTTCTTTCGAAAGAAACTCTTTCTCTAGAAAGTTTCCGAACTTAGCAACAAAAGTCTTGCCTTCGGATCTGTGATAGAAGGTGTATCCAACAGTTTCCTTTGGATATCCTATGAAGACACATTTCTCCGATTTGGGTTCGAGCTTATCAGGTTGAAGCTTTTTCACATAAGCATCGCAGCCCCAAACTTTAAGAAACGACAGCTTAGGTTTATTGCTAAACCATAGTTCATACGGTGTCGTCTTAACGGATTTAGATGGTGCCCTATTTAATGTGAATGCAGCTGTCTCTAATGCATAATCCCAAAAACGATAGTGGTAGATCGGTAAGATACATCATAGATTGTACTATATCTAATAAAGTACGGTTATGACGTTCGGACGCACCATTATGCTGCGGTGTTCCAGGTGGCATGAGTTTGTGAAACTATTCCACATTGTTTTAATTGAAGACCAAACTCGTAACTCAAATATTTGTCTCCGCGATCAGATCGTAGAAACCTTATTTTCTTGTCACGATGATTTTTACTTCACTCTAAAATTCTTTGAACTTTTCAAACGTTTCAGACTTATGTTTCATCAAGTAGATATACCCATATCTGCTCAAATCATCTGTGAAGGTTAGAAAATAATGATACTTGTCGCGAGCCTTAATATTCATCGGATCATATACATCAGTATGTATGATTTCCAACAAATCTGTTGCTTGCTCCATTGTTCCGGAGAACGGCGTTTTTAGTCATCTTGCCCAAGAGGCATGGTTCGCAAGCATCAAGTGATTCATAATCAAGTGATTCCAAAATCCCATCAGCATGGAGTTTCTTCATGCGCTTTACACCAATATGACCTAAACGGCAGTGCCACAATTAGGTTGCACTATCATTATTAACTTCGCATCTTTTGGTTTCAATATTATGAATATGTGTATCACTACGATCGAGATCCAACAAACCATTTTCGTTGGTGTGTATGACCATAAAAGGTTTTATTCATGTAAACGGAACAACAATTATTCTCTAATTTACATGAATAACCGTTTTGCAATAAACATGATCAGATCATATTCATGCTCAACGCAAACACCAAATAACACTTATTTAGTTTCAACACTAATCCCGAAAGTATAGGGAGTGTGTGATGATGATCATATCAATCTTGGAACCACTTCCAACACACATCGTCACCTTTGCCCTTTAACTAGTTTTGTTCATTCTGCAACTCCCGTTTCGAGTTACTAATCTTAGCAACTTGAACTAGTACCAAATACTGAGGGGTTGCTATGAACACTAGTAAAGTACACATCAATAACATGTATATCAAATATACTTATGTTCACTTTGCCATCCTTCTTATCCGCCAATCACTTGGGGTAGTTCTGCTTCCAGTGACCAGTCCCTTTGCAGTAGAAGCACTTAGTCTCAGGCTTAGGACCAGACTTGGGCTTTTTCACTTGAGCAGCAACTTGCTTGCCGTTCTTCTTGAAGTTCCCCTTCTTTCCTTTTGCCCTTTTGAAACTAGTGATCTTGTCAACCATCAACACTTGATGTTTTTCTTTGATTTCTACCTTCGCCGATTTTAGCATCGCGAAGAGCTTGGGAATATTTTCCGTTATCCCTTGCATATTATAGTTCATCACGAAGTTCTACTAACTTGGTGATGGTGACTAGAGAATTCTGTCAATCACTATCTTATCTGGAAGATTAACTCCCACTTGATTCAAGCGATTGAAGTACCCAGACAATCTGAGCACATGCTCACTAGTTGAGCGATTCTCCTCCATCTTTTAGCTATAGAACTTGTTGGAGACTTCATATCTCTCAACTCGGGTATTTGCTTTAAATATTAACTTCAACTCCTGGAACATCTTGTATGGTGCATGACGTTCAAAACATCTTTGAAGTCCCGATTCTTAAGCCGTTAAGCATGGTGCACTAAACTATTAAGTAGTCATCATATTGAGCTAGCAAAACGTTTCATAACGTCTGCATCTGCTCCTGCAAAAGGTCCGTCACCTAGCGGTGCATCAAGGACAAAATTCTTCTGTGCAGCAATGAGGATAAACCTCAGATTACGGATCCAATCCGCATCATTGCTACTAACATTTTTCAACACAATTTTCTCTAGGAACATATCAAAATAAACACAGGGAAGCAACAATGCGAGCTATTGATCTACAACATAGATATGCTAATACTACCAGGACTAAGTTCATGATAAATTAAAGTTCAATTAATCATATTACTTAAGAACTCCCATTTAGATAGACATCTCTCTAATCCTCTAAGTGATCACGTGATCCAAATCAACTAAACCATGTCCGATCATCACGTGAGATGGAGTAGTTTCAATGGTGAACATCATTATGTTGATCATATCTACTATATGATTCACGCTCGACCTTTCGGTCTCTGTGTTCCGAGGCCATATCTGTATATGCTAGGCTCGTCAAGTTAAACCTGAGTATTCCGCGTGTGCAACTGTTTTGCACCCGTTGTATTTGAACGTAGAGCCTATCACACCCGATCATCACGTGGTGTCTCAGCACGAAGAACTTTCGCAACGGTGCATACTCAGGGAGAACACTTCTTGATAATTTAGTGAGAGATCATCTTATAATGCTACCGTCAATCAAAGCAAGATAAGATGCATAAAAGATAAACATCACATGCAATCAATATAAGTGATATGATATGGCCATCATCATCTTGTGCTTGTGATCTCCATCTCTGCAGCACCGTCATGATCACCATCGTCACCGGCGCGACACCTTGATCTCCATCGTAGCATCGTTGTCGTCTCGCCAATCTTATGCTTCCACGACTATCACTACCGCTTAGTAATAAAGTAAAGCATTACATCGCGATTGCATTGCATACAATAAAGCGACAACCATATGGCTCCTGCCAGTTGCCGATAACTCGGTTACAAAACATGATCATCTCATACAATAAAATTTAGCATCATGTCTTGACCATATCACATCACAACATGCCCTGCAAAAACAAGTTAGACGTCCTCTACTTTGTTGTTGCAAGTTTTACGTGGCTGCTACGGGCTTTAAGCAAGAACTCATCTTACCTACGCATCAAAACCACAACGATAGTTTGTCAAATAGACTCCGTTTTAACCTTCTCAAGGACCGGGCGTAGCCACACTCGGTTCAACTAAAGTTGGAGAGACAGTCTTCCGCAAGCCATCTATGTGCAAAGCACGTCGAGGGAACCGGTCTCGCGTAAGCGTACGCGTAAGGTTGGTCCGGATCGTCTCGTCCAACAATACCGTTGAACCAAAGTATGACATGCTGGTAGGCAGTATGACTTGTATCGCCCACAACTCACTTGTGTTCTACTCGTGCAAATAACATCAAACCATAAAACCTAGGCTCGGATGCCACTGTTGGGGAACGCAGTAAATTCAAAAATTTTCCTACGCACACGCAAGATCATGGTGATGCATAGCAACGAGAGGGGAGAGTGTTTGTCTACGTACCCTCGTAGACCGAAGCGGAAGCGTTGACACAACGTAGAGGAAGTAGTCGTACGTAGAGGAAGTAGTCGTACGTTCTCCTCGCGATCCAACCGATCACAGCACCGTTACTCCGGCACCTCCGAGTTCTTGGCACACGTTCAGCTCGATGACGATCCCCGGGCTCCGATCCAGCAAAGCATCGAGGAAGAGTTCCGTCAGCACGACGGCGTGGTGACGATCTTGATGTGTTACCGGCGCAGGGCTTCGCCTAAGCACTGCAACGATATGATCGAGGTGGAATTTGGTGGAAGGGGGCACCGCACACGGCTAAGGAACGATCCGTAGATCAACTTGTGTGTCTTTGGGGTGCCCCCTGCCCCCGTATATAAAGGATCCAAGGGGGAGGGGCTGGCCGGCCAGGTTTGGTGCGCCAGGAGAGTCCTACTCCCTCTGGGAGTAGGATTCCCCCCCCCCCCAATCCTAGTTGGACTAGGATTGCTCCAAGGGGGAGAGAGAGAGAGAGGGGGCGCCCCACTTCTCCTAGTCCTAATAGGACTAGGGAAGGGGGGGAGGCGCGCAGCCCCTAGGGCTGCCCTCTCACCTTTCCTCCAAGGCCCATGTTGGCCCATTATGCTCCCGGGGGGTTCCGGTAACCCTCCCGGTATTCCGGTAAAATCCTGATTTCACCTGGAATGCATCCGATGTCCAAACATAGGCTTCCAATATATAATTCTTTATGTCTCGACCATTTCGAGACTCCTCGTCACGTCCGTGATCACATCCGGGACTCCGAACTCCTTCGGTACATCAAAATGCATAAACTCATAATAACTGTCATCGTAACGTTAAGCGTGCGGACCCTACGGTTCGAGAACAATGTAGACATGACCGAGACACGTTTCCGGTCAATAACCAACAGCGGGACCTGGATGCCCATATTGGCTCCTACATATTCTACGAAGATCTTTATCGGTCAGACCGCATAACAACATACGTTGTTCCCTTTGTCATCGGTATGTTACTTGCCCGAGATTCGATCGTCGGTATCCAATACCTAGTTCAATCTCGTTACCGGCAAGTCTCTTTTCTCGTTCTGTAATACATCATCTCGCAACTAACTCATTGGTTGCAATGCTTGCAAGGCTTTATGTGATGTGCATTACCGAGAAGGCCCTGAGATACCTCTCCGACAATCGGAGTGACAAATCCTAATCTCGAAGTATGCCAACTCAACATGTACCTTCGGAGACACTTGTAGAGCACCTTTATAATCACCCAGTTACGTTGTGACGTTTGGTAGCACACAAAATGTCCCTACGGTAAATGGGAGTTGCATATTCTCATAGTTAAAGGAACATGTATAAGTCATGGATAAAAGCAATAGCAACATACTAAACGATCGGGTGCTATGCTAATGGAATGGGTCATGTCAATCAGATCATTCAACTAATGATGTGATCTCGTTAATCAAATAACAACACTTTGTTCATGGCTAGGAAACATAACCATCTTTGATTAATGAGCTAGTCAAGTAGAGGCATACTAGTGACACTCTGTTTGTCTATGTATTCACACAGGTATTATGTTTCCAGTTAATACAATTCTAGCATGAATAATAAACATTTATCATGATATAAGGAAATAAATAATAACTTTATTATTGCCTCTAGGGCATATTTCCTTCAGGATCAGGTTCACACAACCTCGACGCCCCCTACCTGGCGCGCCAAAGATGTCGGGGGAAATTGGCTTCCTCGAACACCTATGGGGACCGAGCCCCTTACTGGTTCGGCGGGGGGCGGAGGTCGCGCAAAGAGCGGATCGAGGCGATGCACACAAGGGGTTTACCCAGCTTCGGGCCGCATGGATGCGTAAAACCCAATTGCTACTTTGTGGATTGTATTGTGTTCTTGCTCGGAGGCGCGTGGTGCTACAGTACACACGAGCCGCTGGCGAGACCGAGCGTAAAAATGGGTGTCCTCCTCCTTCTACGTGCGCATGGGGCCTCCTTTTATATGCTCAAGGGGTTACCCACAGGTGGCAGCGTAGGTGGGGGCAAAAATGGGAGAATTCTGTAGTGGGTACAGCTGCCTGCACAGTGGCTGTACAGTGCTATCATACCTAACTCTGACGGCGGGGGACAAGGGCATTAAATGCACGTCTGCATCGCCCAGACGGTGCAGGAAAAGGACCGTCAGGAGCGCCACCGTTTGCCATGACGGCTACTCTGTCAGCTTTGCTTCGCCACCGCATGCCCCTGGCTACACAGCCTCCCGCCACGTGCGCCTGGAATGCCCCCAGAGCGACACGTTGGTGGGTGAGCTGGAGCGCAGCCGCGGGGTGGTAAGTTGCCGCGGCAAGCGCCTTGCCGCGGTGGATGTCTTGTCGCGCCCGGGAGCTTGTCGCTCACCGGGCCTTGCCGGAGCGCGGGGCGCGTCGCGGCAAGCCTCTTGGCGTGCCGTGGTTGGCCTTCCCGGCAAGCTCCTCTTGCCAGGGTCTTGTGCTTCGAGCGGCAGTCCCGACAAGCTCCTCTTGCCGGGGCCTCGCTCTCTTCGGGTGGCCTTCCCGGCAAGCTCCTCCTGCCGGGGCCTTGGCTCAAATACTTTGTTCTTGAATGGCCCAAAAGGGGACCATGGAGGGTCTCGACGATCACCCGGCAAGCCTTGCCGCGGGGTGCTACGACTGCCCGTGCACAAGTTCGGGGTACTAAGGTACCCCTACTTTAGTACACCGACAGTCCCAAAATAATATAAAAGTGGAAGTTAAAGCCCAATATAGTCCAAAACAGTAGATAATATATCATGGAGCAATCAAAAGTTATCGATACGTTGGAGACGCATCAGGCATCCCCAAGCTTAATTCCTGCTCTTCCTCGAGTAGGTAAATGATAAAAAGAGAATTTTTGATGTGGAGTGCCACTTGGCATAATTTCCATGCAAATCTTCTTAATTGTGGTATGAATATTCAGATTCGAAAGATTCAAGACAAAGTTCATATTGACATAAAAAATAATAATACTTCAAGCATACTAACAAAGTAATTATGTCTTCTCAAAATAACATTGCCAAAGAAAATTATCCCTACAAAATCATATAGTCTGGCTATGCTCTATCTTCACCACACAAAGTATTTAAATCATGCACAACCCCGATGACAAGCCAAGCAATTGTTTCATACTTTAACATTTTCAAAACTTTTTCAATCTTCACGCAATACATGAGCGTGAGCCATGGATATAGCACCATATATGGAATAGAATGGTGGTTGTGGAGAAGACAAAAAGAGGGGAAGATAGTCTCACATCAACTAGGCGTATCAACGGGCTATGGGATGCCCATTAATAGATATCAATGTGAGTGAGTAGGGATTGCCATGCAACGGATGCACTAGAGCTATAAGTATATGAAAGCTCAACAAAAGAAACTAAGTGGGTGTGCATCCAACTTGCTTGCTCACGAAGACCTAGGGCATTTTGAGGAAGCCCATCATTGGAATATACAAGCCAAGTTCTGTAATGAAAAATTCCCACTAGTATATGAAAGTGACAAAATGAGAGACTCTCTATCATGAAGATCATGGTGCTACTTTAAAGCACAAGTGTGGTAAAAGGATAGTAACATTGTCCCTTCTCTCTTTTTCTCTCATTTTTTTTATTTGGGCCTTTTCTCTTTTTTATGGCCTCTTTTTTTTCGTCCGGAGTCTCATCCCGACTTGTGGGGGAATCATAGTCTCCATCATCCTTTCCTCACTTGGGACAATGCTCTAAAAAATGATGATCATCATACTTTTATTTTTCTTACAACTCAACAATTACAACTCGATTCTTAGAACAAAGTATGACTCTATATGAATGCCTCCGGCGGTGTACTGGGATGTGCAATGAATCAAGAGTGACATGTATGAAAGAATTATGAATGGTGTCTTTTCCACAAATACGATGTCAACTACATGATCATGCTAGCAATATGACAATGATGGAGCGTGTCATAATAAACGGAACAGTGGAAAGTTGCATGGCAATATATCTCGGAATGGCTATGGAAATGCCATGATAGGTAGGTATGGTGGCTGTTTTGAGGAAGATATATGGTGGGTGTATGATACCGGTGAAAAGTGCGCGGTATTAGAGAGGCTAGCAATGGTGGAAGGAAGGGAAAAGTGCGTATAATCCATGGACTCAACATTAGTCATAAAGAACTCATATACTTATTGCAAAAATCTAGAAGTTATCGAAGCAAAGTATTACACGCATGCTCCTAGGGGGATAGATTGGTAGGAAAAGACCATCGCTCGTCCCCGACCGCCACTCATAAGGAGGACAATCAATAAATAAATCATGCTCTGACTTCATCATATAACGGTTCACCATACGTGCATGCTACGCGAATCACAAACTTTAACGCAAGTATTCTTAAAATTCACAACTACTCAACTAGCATGACTCTAATATCACCATCTTCATATCCCAAAACAATTATCAAGCTCCAACCTTTTCTTAGTATTCAACACACTCAAAGGAAGTTTCACATATCTTGAATACCAAGCATATTAATATTAAGCAAATTACCATGCTATTAACGACTCTCAAAATGTTCTAAGTGAAGCATGAGAGATCAATAGTTTCTTTAAAAAAAATCCACCGCCGTGCTCTAAAAGATCTAAGTGAAGCACTAGAGCAAAAATTATAAGGCTCAAAAGATATAAGTGAAGCACACAGAGCAAAACTATCAAGCTCAAAAGATATAAGTGAAGCACATAGAGTATTCTATCAAATTCCAATTCATATATGGCTCTCTCAAAAGTTGTGTACAACAAGGATGATTGTGGAACACTAACAAACAAAGACACAAATAATACAAGACCCTCCAAGCAAAACACATATCATGTGGTGAATAAAAATATAGCTCCAAGTAAAATTACCGATGGAAGTAGACGAAAGAGGGGATGCCTTCCGGGGCATCTCCAAGCTTAGGCTCTTGCCACTCCTTGTTCCATTATCCATCAAAAGAATTTACCCAAAAATTGAAAACTTCACAACACAAAACTCAATAGAAATCTCGTGAGCTCCGTTAGAGAAAGAAAACAAAAGACTACTTCAAGGTACTGTA
The DNA here is from genome assembly GCA_032464435.1 of Aegilops umbellulata. NCBI lineage: Eukaryota > Viridiplantae > Streptophyta > Magnoliopsida > Poales > Poaceae > Aegilops > Aegilops umbellulata. Next base: position 487,070,697 of record CP136060.1, on the reverse strand, counting down.
ATGAAATCATTCTTTATTTATATTGGTGTTAAAAATACTGTATTCCAACTTCTCTATGGATTATAAACTAATTTACTAGCCATAGATTCATCAAAATAAGCAAACAACACACGAAAAATAGAATCTATCAAAAACAGAACAGTCTGTAGTAATCTGTAACTAACGCAAACTTCTGTAACTCCAAAAAATCTACAAAAATAGGAAGACCTAGAAAATTTTCTTAATGACCAGAAGCAATTGGAATCAGTATTTTATCACGTTCTGGTGATTTTAAACAAGTTTTTTCGTGAACAGAAAGATTCTGGAAATTACAGCAAGATCAAATAACTATCATCCAAGAAGATCCTATAGGTCTAACTTGGCACAAACACTAATTAATACACAAAACCACATCTAAATAGAAGGTAGATGGATTATTTATTCCTAAATAGAAGCAAAAACAAAATAAAACTAAAATAAAATTGGGTTGCTTCCCAACAAGCCCTATCGTTTAACGCCCCTAGCTAGGCATAAAAGCGAGGATAGATCTAGGTAGTGCCATCTTTGGTAGGCAATCCATAAGCGGCTCTCATGATACATTCATATGTCAACTTTATTTTCTTTCTAGGGAAGTGTTCCATGCCCTTTTTTCATGGAAATTGAAATCTAATATTCCCTTCCTTCATATCAATAATTGCACCAACCGTTCTAAGGAAAGGTCTACCGAGAATAATAGGGCAAGAAGGATTGCAATCTATATCAAGCACGATAAAATCTACTAGCACATAATTTCTATTTGCAACAATAAGAACATCATTAATTCTTCCCATAGGTTTTTTAATAGTGGAATCCACAAGATGCAAGTTTAGAGAGCAATCATCAAAGTCACGGAAATCTAGCAAATCACACAAAGTTTTGGGGATAGTGGAGACACTAGCACCCAAATCACACAAAGCATGGAACTCATAATCTTTAATTTTAATTTTAATAGTAGGTTCCCACTCATCATAGAGTTTTCTAGGGATAGCAACTTTCAACTCAAGTTTTTCTTCATAAGATTGCATCAAGGAATCAACGATATGTTCGGTGAAGGCTCTATTTTGACTATAAGCACGAGGAGAATTTAGCACGGCACTACAAGGATTCCGGTCTATTGCAACAAAATTTATTGCTACAACTACGTTTTGTTGCAATAAAACGCAATATTACCACAAATTCTCCGGTTGTGGTAATAGGCCGCACATATTGCCATAACTTAGGTTTGTCACGATAAATACTAGATTCGTTGCAATAGAGTGCTCATATTGCAACGAATTGTGTCGGCGTTGCGATATGGTAACTGTATTGCGTCAAAAAAATCCGTTGCATGAGGGCAGCCATTTTGTTGTAATAGAGACTAGGTATTTCAACAGAATAACTACTTGTGGCAATATTCAAAAAGATATTGCAACATCAGCGTGGCGTTGCATTAGTTACACATATTGTTGCAAAAATAGTGGCTACCTATTGCAACAAGCTGCATCGGCGTTGCAATATGGTAGCGATATTGCAACAAACAGATTCCGTTGCACGAGGCAGTCATTTTCTTGTAATTGAGACTAAGTATTTCAACAGAATAACTTTGTGGTAATATTTAGTTACAAGTAAAACAATGGGATGATATATTATTTGGACTTATAGATATTAAGTTATGATTTTTGCAAGCTTTAATGAGTAATTAAATATTTTTAATTGCACCAATTTCAATTAACCAAACACTACAACAAAACATAGATTAACTAACACATTGATGTAACATATAGAAAAATGTGTCATGGAGAAAAATATCTGTAACACATGCACGGAGAGTAACACATGGTTGATAAGATTTAAGAATGTGTCAACGGCACATTACCACATTAACATATAAGGTTGTGCTGCTCCTGGTGTGTTACACGTATTGATACTGTAACTAATATCATGTGTTGATGCATACTCTTACAAGCTATGTAACTTTAGAAAGAAAAATGAATAGCGTAAACTATAAAAAGGAATAGTGCCACAATGCTCACAAACATAAGTTCAAATTTTTACTCAATTGATTTTATCGACAATCATTGTCTTTGACATAAGCTTGTACATAGGTCTTGAACTTTTTTCTGTATTACTTGAACCTTAATTGAGATACATATATTACTCAAAGTGGAATTACTTCCGATATGTTACGCATAAATTCATTCACTTAACCTATTAAAAATAGAGAACAAATTTAAAACATTGTTCTCAAAATTATACGGGGAACAAGTATTGTGGTACAAAGGGAGTAGATATTAGCATGAGAGCATATTATATATACATATTCTTCATATAAAAAAATAGAACATGCAGACCCTTAAAAAAAATAAAATTCCTTGTAATTAAAGAGAAACTTTCATAATTAAATTCCTTGTAATCCAATATAGTGGGTTTAGCAACATCTAGATTTTTATTTACTTCAACCCCACTTTTATCAATTTCATCATCAAGATCTAAATACTCCGAATTTTTGGAACGCCTTCTAGGTAAAGGAAGATCATATTCAGTTTCATCGAGATTCATATTGCAAAAAAAAGATTTAATAGGGGACACATCAATAACTTTTAGATCTTCATATTGATTTTCATAGGAATTGGAAGAACACGCTTTAATAAAGGCATCTTTCGTAGCACGCATCCTAGGGTTCTTTCTTTGCACCCAACAATGGAAATTCTTATGGCTTTGAGAGACTCATTGATATCATGCTTAGGAGGAATAGATCTAATCTTTAAAGAATCAACCTCAAGAGAAATTCTATCAATGTTCCTAGCCAAATCAACAACTTTAAGCAAATTATCTTCAAGCAAAGCATTAAAATTCTTTTGTGAATTCCTAAACTCTTTAACACTACTCTCAAATTCAGAGTGCATCTTATTAAAATTTCCATAAGAGTTGTTGTAGGAATTTCCATAATTATTAGAAGGATTACTAGGATAAGGTCTAGGATTACAATTCCCTCTAGACGCGTTGTTACCAAAATTATTCCTACTAACAAAATTCACATCCATAGATTCATTATTGTTCTCAATCAAAGTAGACAAAGGCATATCATTAGGATCAGAAGAAACACTCTTAGTAGCAAATAATTTCATAAGTTCATCCATCTTTCCACTCAAAACATTGATTTCTTCTATCGCATGCACTTTTTTATTAGTAGATCTTTCAGTATGCCATTGAGAATAATTAACCATAATATTATCTAGGAGTTTAGTAGCATCTCATAACGTGATTTCCATAAAAGTGCCTCCCGTGGCCGAATCTAAAAGATTTCTAGAAGCAAAATTCAATCTGGCATAAATTTTTGTATAATCATCCACAAATTCAAACCATGAGTAGGACAATTACGTATCATTAATTTCATTCTCTCCCAAGCTTGTGCAACATGTTCATGATGAAGTTGCTTAAAATTCATAATGTCGTTTCTAAGAGAGATGATCTTAGCGGGAGGAAAAGACTTAGAGATAAAAGCATCTTTGCACTTGTTCCAAGAATCAATACTATTTTTAGGCAAAGATAAAAACCAAGCTTTAGCACGATCTCTAAGAAAAAAAGGAAATATCTTCAATTTAATGACATAATTATCAACATCTTTATTCTTTTGCATATCACATAAATCAACGAAGCTATTTAGATGAGTAGCGACATCTTCACTGGGAAGGCCGGCGAATTGATCTTTCATAACAAGATTCAACAAAGCAGTATTGATTTCACAAGATTCAGTATTGGCAAGAGGAGTAATCGGAGTGCTAAGGAAATCATTATTATTGGTATTGGTGAAGTCACACAATTAGGTAGTATCCTGAGCCATAACGACAAACAAGCAATCCAACACACGAGCAAACAAAAGGCAAGCGAGAAGAAGGCGAACAGGAAAAAGAGGAGGAGATTGTTGGGGATTGTAGCAGAAATTTAAAATTTTCTGTGCATCACCAAGATCAATCTATGGAGTCCTCTAGCAACGAGAGGAAGAGGAGTGCATCTACATACCCTTGTAGATCGCGAGCGGAAGCGTTCAAGAGAATGGGGTTGATGGAGTCGTACTTGTCGTGATCCAAATCACCGATGACCAAGCGTCGAACGGACGACACCTCCGCGTTCAACACACGTACGGAGCGAGGACGTCTCCCGCACCTTGATCCAGCAAGGAGGAGGGAGAGGTTGAGGAAGAGAGCTCCAACAGCAGCACGATGGCGTGGTGGTGGTGGAGCAGCATTACTCCGGCAGGGCTTCGCCAAGCTCTTAACGGAGGAGGAGAGGTGTTGGGGAGGGGAGGGGCTGCGCCTTGGATGTCGTACTGCAGCCCTTCCCTCGCCCATCTATTTATAGGGAGAAGGGGGAAGGGGGCCGGCCCCTCTAGATGGGATCTAGAGGGGGGCGGCGGCCAAGGGGGAGGGGCTTGCCCCCCAAGCCAAGGGGGCGCCCCCTTTTAGGGTTCCCCAAACCCTAGGCGCATGGGCCCTAGGGGGTGTGGCGCGCCAGCCCACTTGGGCTGGTTCCCTTCCTCCTACAACCCATAAGGCCCTCCGGGAGAGGTGGCCCCTCCCGGTGGACCCACAGAACCCCTCCGGTGGCCCCGGTACAATACCGATATGCCCCCGGACCTTTCTGGTGACCGTATGACAACTTCCCATATATAGATCTTTACCTCCGGACTATTCCGGAACTACTCGTGACGTCCAGGATCTCATCCAGGACTCCGAACAACATTCGGTAATCACATACAAGTCTTCCTAATAACCCTAGCATCATCGAACCTTAAGTGTGTAGACCCTACGGGTTCGGGAACCATGCAGACATGACCGAGACAACTCTTCGGCCAATAACCAACAGCAGGATCTGGATACCCATGTTGGTTCCCACATGTTCCACGATGATCTCATCGGATGAACCACGATGTCGAGGATTCAATCAATCCCGTATACAATTCCCTTTGTCCAACGGTATAGTACTTGCCCGAGATTCGATCGTTGGTATCCAGATACCTTGTTCAATCTCGTTACCGGCAAGTCTCTTTACTCCTTCCGTAACACATCATCCTGTGATCAACTCCTTGATCACATTGTGCACATTATGATGATGTCCTACCGAGTGGGCCCAGAGATACCTCTCCGTCACACGGAGTGACAAATCCCAGTTTCGATTCGTGCCAACCCAACAGACACTTTCGGAGATACCCGTAGTGCACCTTTATAGCCACCCAGTTACGTTGTGACGTTTGGTACACACAAAGTGTTGGGGATATTGCTATCTGGGGTAAACCGGCTTGCAGGGCCCGGGTTACCTCCGTCAATGGACCCGAGATATTAAAGCCCAAGGAGAAATAGAAGGGCCCAAGGCCTATAATCGGTTTAGAGGTTTACGGTGTAAACCGGCCTGAGGTAAACTTGCATTGTAAGTTAGGGATAGAGAGACCGACCCGGGCACGTTTGTAAGACGGAGGTCGGGACTTTGCAGACCGACGGGCGTCACCCGTGTATATAAGGGGACGACCCGACGGCGGTTTGAGACGGAGAAGAAGAACTCGAGGTTTAGGCGAAGCTTATCGCTCCCTAAGCCCTCGAAACCCATCAATCCCATCACAACTAGACGTAGGCTTTTACCTTCATCGAAGGGGACGAACTAGTATAAAAACCGTGTCCTTGTGTCCACTTTTAACCCCTCCAAGCTAACCCGTTGCGATGGCTCCACGACTAAGTCCTCTCACTAGGACATCTGCCGTGACAAATCCACGACAGTTGGCGCCCACCGTGGGGCTATTGCGAGATGGTTTCAAGTTTTTGGAGGGCCGCTTTGAAGGACTCGAGGGTTACGCTGTGGGACGGATGACCAAGAGCCGCCGCGGAAAACTCTACATCGACAGCACAGGCTGGGGCCCCGACGCCGGCTCGATCGAGTACGGGTACCGGGTCCCCTTTGGCGGCATCCATGTTTTCATCGGCAAGATCGAAGAACCGGGACCCGAGTTAGGCGTCTGCGCCGACCTCGTCGAGACAGCTCAGTGCACGAGATCGACCCTGGCTAAACCGACCAGGAAGCACGGCTTCGTGGGAGTCATCCACGGAGGAAGCTACGAGGAAGGATCCGAATCCGGTGACGAAACCGCCATCTACTCCAGCGATGAAACGTCGACCGGGGAGACCGAATCTCTTTACCAGCTGCAAGATGATCGGATTGGGGGCGGCTCCGATGGCAACAGTATTCCGGACCCCTCAGATCTGCCCTATCGGGTTGGGATCTTCATGGCTGGAACGCAGGCGGTGCCACGATCATCAACTGCAGCAGCAGCGATCTCCGGATCGGCAGCGGCAACGGCTGCGCGGGCAGGAGGCCCTACGGGTTCACCAGCCCAAGTTTTGTCAGACCTGTTTGACGCACTAGCAGCGCTCATGGCGGAAGCCAACCCGGTGGATCAGGAGGTTCACAATGCTGAGATTGCCAAAGTGAGAGAGCAGATCACTCGGGCTAAAGCGGAGCTGGCAGCAGAAGAGATCAGGATGACGGCGGAGCGCGCCGCTTTAGATGCACAGGCTTACAGGCTCATGATGGATCAGAAGGCGTCTCAGAAAGTCCTGAAGAGAAAATCCCGATCTCGGTTGCCCGCCGCCCTCGACGCTCGAAATCTCTTCAACACCCCGGGGGTAAATCGTGCGGAGGCGACAGCCGGCGCCCCGATTCAGCACCGGATAATAAACCTGCCTCGTCACGACACTGGTACACCACCGGCCATGCCAACACCGTCAGGTCATTATTCCAACCCGATGGATAACCTCGTCGCGGCGGCGGCTCGGTTGGAAGCCATTCCGATCGAAGGAGATTCACCGCAGGATGAAGAGACACGCCGGGTCAAGGAGCTCCTTAGGACCGCGTTGGCCCAGCAAGAAGCATATTCGCAAAGCCGTGATCGGATTCACTCCACCCCTCGCCCCAGCGGGAGCTATAGTAGGCGCGTGGAGGAGCCGGCCGTTTCAAGTAACGCCAGGCGTGAAGCGCTCCGCGGCAACAATCCGGCGGGCGTCGACAATGCTCACGAGAATGTGGATCGCACCCGTGCACGGGAGGCCGGATTAGCAGCGCAGCATCAGGCTCGTCAGCTTACACCTATCTTCCCAGCAGCTACGGTTGAACCGGGGGTGGTTTCCAGTTCTTTGGGAGTACCGTGCCTTGTTCCCGCTTTGCGCAACGTACGCCTGCCCAAAGACTTCAAAGGCCCCCGCAAGGTACCAAACTACACGGCAGATCAGCCTCCGGAGACATGGGTGGAGAGCTATGAAATGGCTATGGAGATGCTGGATGTGGATGATATTGTGGTCAAGTCACGAAAGAAGGAGACCCTGGTTGACAATTTGAAGGAGACTTTCGATAACTTGAGAGTGTACCAAATGATGCTCAACCCAGCTAAATGTGTTTTTGGTGTACCTGCAGGCAAGTTGTTGGGATTTTTAGTGTCCCATAGAGGAATTGAGGCTAATCCGGAAAAGATCACAGCCATCACCTCCCTGGCCAAACCGAAATGCATCAATGATGTTCAGCGCATGGCCGGGCGGATTGCAGCGTTAAGCCGGTTTATCAGTCGCCTCGGTGAAAAGGCGATCCCCTTGTATCAAATGCTCAAGAAGACGGATCAATTTGTCTGGAGTCCGGAGGCTGATAAAGCGTTTGAGGACTTGAAGCGACAGCTAGTCAATCCGCCAGTGTTGGCGGCCCCTGTAGATAAAGAGCCACTCCTGTTATATGTTGCAGCGAATGCCAGAGCGGTCAGTGTGGCGATGGTGGTAGAACGAAAGGAGGCTGGAAAGGAACATCCGGTTCAGCGACCGGTTTACTATATCAGTGAAGTACTTATCGAGTCCAAACAAAGGTATCCGCATTGGCAGAAGCTGGTATACGGTGTTTTTATGGCAAGCCGGAAGCTGAGGCAATATTTTCAAGGACACCCCATCACGGTGGTCAGTTCTGCTCCTTTGGGTGACATTATACAGAACCGGGAGGCGACCGGTCGGATTGCCAAGTGGGCTATCGAGCTCGGGCCGCACGATTTAAGATACGTACCCCGGACGGCCATAAAGTCACAAGCACTGGTCGATTTCATAAACGATTGGACAGAGTTACAAGCGCCTGAGGAGAAGCCAGATAACACCTATTGGACCATTCATTTTGACGGGTCAAGACAATTGGAAGGCTCGGGGGCTGGAGTCGTTTTAACTTCCCCACGAGGTGATAAGTTTTGTTATGTCCTCCGTTTAATGTTCCCCTGTACAAATAATGCAGCTGAGTATGAAGCTTTGCTGCATGGTCTTCGGATGGCTAAAGAGATGAGTCTGAGCAGAGTTAGGTGCTTTGGTGATTCGGATCTGGTGGCTCAGCAGGTATCTGGCACTTGGGATTCTAAGGAGCCGCTCATGGCTGCATACCGACGTGAAGTAGATATGGTAGCCGGGCATTTCAAAGGCTATCAAGTGGACCATGTGGACCGTAGAAAGAATGAGGCAGCGGACGCTTTAAGCCGCTTGGGCTCTCAGCGTAAACCGGTCCCACCCAATGTTTTCTTGGATGTATTGTATCACCCATCGGTACAGCTGCCCGGTGAGCTGGAGTTGGCTGTTCCTGATCCGGAGGCTCAATTAGTGGCGGCTCTTCACATCACCCCAGATTGGACGCTCCCTTATCTGGCATATATGAACCGGGGTGAGTTGCCAGAAGATGAAAGCTTGGCTCGACAGATAGTACGACGGTCCAAGTCTATGACCATTTTCAAAGGAGAGTTACATCATCGCAGCGTGTCAGGGGCGCTGCAACGGTGCATATCCCCTAAGGAGGGGTGCGAGATATTACGAGAAATACATGAAGGGGATTGCGGCCACCACGCCGGTTCAAAATCATTGGTGGCTAAAGCGTTCCGCCACGGTTTCTACTGGTTAACTGCTCATGCTGATGCGGAAGACCTGGTCAGGTTATGTGATGGTTGCCAGAAATTTTCCAGACGAGCACACATACCGGCTCAAGAATTGAGGATGATTCCAATCACTTGGCCGTTTGCGACTTGGGGGCTTGATATGGTTGGGCCTTTTAAGCGTTCCAAAGATAAGAAGACCCACCTACTGGTGGCGGTTGACAAATTTACAAAGTGGGTGGAGGCAGAACCTGTCAGTAAGTGTGATGCTGCCATGGCGGTTCGGTTTATAAAGAAGGTGATCTTCCGGTTTGGCTTTCCACACAGCATCATCACAGATAATGGTACCAATCTATCCAAGGGGGCCATGAAAGAGTTCTGTGCACGGGAGCATATACGGCTTGATGTTTCTTCGGTAGCGCACCCACAGTCTAATGGTCAGGCAGAACGAGCGAACCAAGAGATCTTGAGAGGTATCAAACCCCGGCTTCTGGTCCCTTTGCAAAGGACGCCGGGTTGTTGGGTGGAGGAGCTACCGTCTGTATTATGGAGCATCAACACCACGCCTAACAGGTCCACGGGGTTCACGCCGTTTTTTATGGTCTATGGAGCAGAGGCGGTTCTCCCAAGTGATATACGACATGACTCACCTCGCGTGGCAGCATATGTTGAAGCGGACAATGAGCAGGCACGGCAGAACGCTCTTGACTTGTTGGATGAGGAGCGTGACTTGGCAGCTGCCCGTTCAGCGATTTACCAGCAAGATCTTCGCCGTTACCACAGCCGTCGGGTTAGGACCAGAACCTTTCAGGAGGGGGATTTGGTGCTTCGGCTCATCCAGGATCAGTCTGATCAGCATAAATTATCCCCGCCTTGGGAGGGACCTTTTGTGGTCAGCAAGAATCTGAATAATGGGTCATATTACCTGATTGATATTCGAGAGCGCAAGGATTCACGCACATCAGAGGAGGAGACCAGCAGGCCGTGGAACATAGCTCATCTTCGACCTTATTATACATGAGCCTTGGGCTCTATTTATGTACATATCATGACCATGTATATATTATGATTAATACAATAAACCGGAGCCTCGAGTAAAGCGGGGTCTCTGCTGTTCTTCACATCATGTGTGCTTACCCCTGGAGGTCGCTTCACAGAAGTTCAAATTATAGATTCCGGTTTAAAAGCCGGTTCAAGGGAAGATGTCTCCTACAAGGCTGTGAAGCTCTTAATATCCAGTTCAATATCCCGGTTCAAGCATGAGGCTTCCTGTTCAAACATAGGTCGTATTCGAACCAAAGAGAACACAACTATTCAAACATGGGGCTTCCTGTTCAAACATAGGTCGTATTCGAACCAAAGAGAACACAGCTATTCAAACATGGGGCTTCCTGTTCAAACATAGGTCGTATTCGAACCAAAGAGAACACAACTATTCAAACATGGGGCTTCCTGTTCAAACATAGGTCGTATTCGAACCAAAGAGAACACAGCTATTCAAACATGGGGCTTCCTGTTCAAACATAGGTCGTATTCGAACCAAAGAGAACATAGCTATCCCTATAAAGTCAGTTGGGGACCTAGTCGGCCTGAACCGTAGCTACACCTCCGGGGGGCTTGGTCATGTCTTGACGACGGTAATGCCTTCTGGCTGGCACGTTTGCCACTGAATCAGTTGGGGACCTAATCGACTTGAACCGTAGATTACGCCTTATGGGAGCTCGGTCATGTCTTGATGATGGTAATGCCTTCTGGTCGGCTTTTTAGCCAATGAATCATTTGGGGGCTTGGTCGTGTCCAAACCAACGCAATGCCACTTGATCGGCCCTTGGCCACTGAGTCACTTGGGGGCTTGGTCGAATCCGAACCAATGCAATGCCATTTGACCGGCATATTTGCCACGATTCAGTTAGGAACCTAGTCGACCTAAACCGTAGCTACACCTCTTGGGGGCTTGGTTTATTTTGTCTTGACGATGGTCACGCCTTCTGAACGGTTCATAGCAACCACTATTTGCATGCGTTTTACTATCGCGTTGCCCTTTCATATTTGGTTTTTGTTTTCTGCCTTTATTGTGGTGTTTTTTGTTCTTCGGAACGTCAAGTATTTTTAAACCGATTCAGCTGACATAGCCTGGTCCGTTTTTTAACCCGGAGGCAAGTTGCCCGGTTTGGCAAAGGCGCAGCACGGTTCGTAGGGTCGAAAGATCTTGTGTACTCAGTAAAGACAGGAAACAAAGTTGGAAAATGTCATTGGAAAGAGCATCAGTACCCGTGCGTGAAGGCACATTCAAATGCAGAGGTATTAAACTATCTTATTACAAGGGCAACATAGTGCCTGAATATATTGTTCATTGACGGATTAAACGTCACCAATTAAGGTGAACCGGAGCGTTGATTACGCCTGTTCGCCGCCTCGGTTCGAAGGCTGTGGATCATCGTGCGCCGCATCCTCTTGGCTACCCATTGGCTGGAAATCAGCAGTGGTCCAGTCGATTCCCATTAGCGCTTGAAAGACAGCTTCTTCGTGAATCAGCAAAGACGGTTCAATGTCAGGGGCATAGGTATGCTTACGGATTGGAGGAATAAGATTTTCCGCTTCAGGGACCGGGGCAGCTACTCGCTTATTCTGGTTATCATACTGGGCTTGGTAATGTGACAGATCTGCTTCCTCAGCCAATTGACAAGCTAGGGGGCGCACCGCCCGGTTTATCGCCCTCAAATCGTCTTCACCAAAGTCTGAACCGTCTTCCTTCAAGCTGGGGTATCCTTGGGCCGCTTCGACAGGATCGAAATCTGGTACCCACGCTTTGGCCCGGATCAAGGCAGTGATGGCTCCAGTTCGAGCAGCTGATCTTTTCAACTCTTCAATCCGGGCTGGAAGCATGGACAGCCTCTTTAACGTGTCTTGAATCAGAGACGGCGCAGGGTTGTTATGCGATGCAGTGGTGATAGCTCTTTGTGCTCCGGTGTACAACTGTTCAATCAGAGTATAAGCAGCTTTGAGTTTCATTCGCACATCAGAACCCAAGTGTCCAATACGTGAGCCTGCAGTGTTTCAAGATGGATTAGAAACCGGACATAGGATGTATCAGACAAGGTACAAATTGGAAGAAGGGCATCGAAAATTTTACCAAAGACGGCAGAGGTCATGGAGTGTATTTGTCGCTTCACGGTGGATAATTCATCGACCACCGGTTTAAGAGCAGCTTCGGCATTTTCAGCCCTCTTCGTCAAAAGAGCTCTCTCAGTAGCCCAATCAGCTTGTTCTTTTTTGCGGCTTTCTTTCAGCTGTTCCATAACGGTTAAGGCATTGGCCAATTCATCCTTCGCTTTTTCAGTTTCAGCCTGTTGGGTTTTTAAGATTTCCTGAAGGTCCGAGACTTGTTTCGCTTTGGTCTTCAGATCCCCCTGCAGCAGGCCGTCAACAGTGTTCAGAAAATATTGCACGGTTTGGAAGTATCAACCACACAAGCAAGTTATGTGCTCGATACTTGGGGGCTAATGCATACTTGATTTTAACGCAAGTTTTCCATTACAAAAAGTCCCAAGATTAATACAAGTATTTAAACTTGGCACTTGGGGGCTAATGGTTATCTGATGATGTTTTCTGGTTATGACCTATGTTGAAGCCTTGGGTCTTCTAAACCGGACCTTACTTGTCAAAGCAGCCTGATCCGGTTTACCATCTCGGTTTGAAAATATGGATAAGCTAAGTTGCAATGGAATGAAGCACAAGGGAGTTACCTCAAGTTTCTCCTTCATCATCTTGATCATGCCAGCTTCATAATCCCGACTGGTGTACAGTCGGTTCAGGTACCCAGAATAAAGATCCGGGGCGCTTAAAGCGGCGTACGTAGAGGAGTCAAGGTCCCATTTGCCTTTTATGGCCGAGATTTCGTCCTTGGCAGTATGCTTGGCCAAAGTAGCAGTGTTCCCCGGTTCAGAGCGGCCAATGACGGTAATCACAACATCGTCATCCTTGGAGTCGCTGCTCTGCAATGGCCCTGTCGGTTTATCAACAGTTGCGGAAGGGGGGATGGATTCATCAACCTGAACAGGACTGGCAGGCGGATTAGTACGGCTGGCAGATTTGGTAGGCCTCTCTTCAGCACAGGTGTCATCTTGTGGAGATAGATAATTCTGAGTATCTTCACGACCCAGAGCGTCAGCACCAGGAGTTTTCTCCGGTTCAGGAGCGGCAGTTCCTTCAGCCGGGTTATCCAGACGAGCCTTCTTGCTCGGTCTAGGTTTAGCCCTGGAAAAAGCCCAAAGATTGAAAAAACGGTATAAGATGGATTAAGAGACCCATACAGAGATATGTTGTGATCGGTCCAACTTACCCAATAACTGTCTTCAACGGTGGCAGTTGAGTGGCTGAAGATTCACCGGAAGATGAATGGGAGGTGACCTGATAATCGGAGTCAGATGGATTTAGAGGCTGACGAGTTAAACCTGCTTTAGGAGGAAAGCTAGCGCGTAAATCGGAGACCTCTGAGCGGCGTTTCCGAACCGGGCTGTTCGGTAAACCGGCGGAGGTGACTACCTGGCCGCTATGCCGGGTGGTGCGTCGAGCTTCATGTTGCTGGGTCTTCACAAGAAATTTGGGATCCAAGTAAGCAAGAGGGTGAGAAAATTTAATTTTCCGGTTTGCTTGGCGAGGTTTTTTCAAAGGCAAAGGAACGGCATCAGAAGAAAGAATAGTTACCTCTGGGCCTTCAGCATTGCTCGCTTCAGCGTCGTCCTGACAAATATCATCATCAATAAGACGTATAAAAAGTAAGCCAACTGAATCGAGGTCTACCCCAAGGTCCGGATTACCCACATCATCCTCCTCTAAATCCGGGGTAGAGGAAGCAGTGTTCCTTTTCTTTGTAGCGGGCTTCTTCACCCTTGTCTTGGGTCTGATTATTTTTTCGGTTGGCTCCTGAAACTTCTTGCTCCAAAACGGATCATCTCCCTGTCTCGGAAAGGACTGGAAGTTAGCAATATATATAAAGAGATCAAAAATTTTATAGCAAACAGAGAGGAGTTACTTACAGCAGGTGGTTTGTTTGTGGCGCAAAATGGAAGCAGGCCGGTTCGGGCGCAAACATGTTCCGGTTCATTCAGCATCTTTTTCACAGCTTCAGCGACTTCGTCCTCTGTCAGCTGAATGTTGCAGTGCCTCAAAGGATCATCAACCCGACCCGTGTATTGGCACATTAAACCGGAGCGGATGCTAAGGGGCAGGATGCTCCATGAAATCCAGCAACGGGCAAGATCTACCCCCGTTAAACCGTTAGCCATGAAGGCTCTGAGCTTGGACAGCTGAGGGGCATACCTACTCCTCTCTTTGGCGGTTAGCCGTGGGGGGAAGGGGTGTGTATTGCTAAGTCTCTCTGGACGGAAGCCGGGCAGTGGATTTTCTTCAGCAGGGGAAGTATCCTTGCAATAGAACCAAGTGCAATTCCATTCTTGCGGATGACTATGCAACTTGGCGTGAGGATAAGTCACCTCTTTCCTCTTTTGAATCGCCATACCACCCAGTTCCATATTAGGGCCGTCGGTAAATTCAGTACGTCGGTTCAAATGGAAAAAGTCCCGGAACAGCTCTACAGTAGGTTCCTCTTGGAAGTACACCTCGCAAAGCACTTGAAAATGGCAGATATTCGTGACTGAATTTGGACCAACATCTTGTGGGCGCAACCTAAAATTAGCCAGGACGTCCCGATAAAATTTTGAACCGGGTGGATTAAAACCCCGGGCCAGGTGATCCGCAAACACCACCACTTCTCCCTCCTGCGGGGTAGGAGGACATTCGTCTCCTGGAACCCTCCAATGGATGGTATTTTTGCTACTCAAAGCACCAGTCAGAACTAAGTTGTTTAGCTGGGTCTCAGTGATGCAAGAGGGAACCCAGTTGCATTCGTACACCTGTTTTGCCATGAGGAAATCTACAAGACAAAGGTATTCCGGTTTGAGAACAAGTGTGATTGTAAACCGAAGATGCTCTTATATAGAGTCAGGTTATCTACAATAATATCAACCGGCGGTTCATCAAGGGGACTAATGGATGTGTGGATCGTTTTGTTCGCTTTGCTAAGAGTTAAACCGACCAGATCTAACAGTTGTGAGTATGAAAGCAGAAACAGATCCCGTACGGATTCTTTCAAAGCAATGGATGTACAGCTAGGGCAAAAAAGAAATAAAAACAGGTAATATGAAATTTGGCTCACAGCAGAACAACATAAGTTCGACAAGCAGGAAAAAGAGTGAGATCTAAGGAGATGAGTACAGATTTATGGCGACTGCTGAGAGGGATTACAAATCACGATACAGGTATCATCATCTGTTCGCAAAGCTGCTATGGGGATGAACGAGAAACAGTAACAGGATGACGAACCCTAGAACAAATCTAAAAGCGGAAGAACAGAGGCTTTACCGGGATCCAAACAGATGTGGGAAGTCGCCGCGGTGCTCTGGTCCGATCAGGTTGATGCAGCGGCCGGAGTTGATGCAGCAGCTGACGGCGGCGGCGGAGCTCCGAGGTCTGGGTCGCGAGGAAGACGAAGAAGGAGACGAAAGGGAGGAAAGGAAGATGGCCTTCAAGTCCTATTTATAAGGCGCGGCGCGCGTGTCAGGCACGCGAATCCAGGGGCCGGAGATTTCGGGAGCCCAGCCGTCGCCCTGATTCTTGCGGATTAGCAAAAGGAGATGATAACTTCGCACTGACGTCATATCGGTTCACCGCAGTAAAAGGAGACGAAGAAAACGGCGGTTCAACAGTTACTGGAAGACATTTGAAAAACAGAAATTTTTTATTAAGGATTGACATGAACCTGTTCAAATCAATCTGGGGCCTAATGTTGGGGATATTGCTATCTGGGGTAAACCGGCTTGCAGGGCCCGGGTTACCTCCGTCAATGGACCCGAGATGTTAAAGCCCAAGGAGAAATAGAAGGGCCCAAGGCCTATAATCGGTTTAGAGGTTTACGGTGTAAACCGGCCTGAGGTAAACTTGCATTGTAAGTTAGGGATAGAGAGACCGACCCGGGCACGTTTGTAAGCCGGAGGTCGGGACTTTGCAGACCGACGGGCGTCACCCGTGTATATAAGGGGACGACCCGACGGCGGTTTGAGACGGAGAAGAAGAACTCGAGGTTTAGGCGAAGCTTATCGCTCCCTAAGCCCTCGAAACCCATCAATCCCATCACAACTAGACGTAGGCTTTTACCTTCATCGAAGGGGCCGAACTAGTATAAAAACCGTGTCCTTGTGTCCACTTTTAACCCCTCCAAGCTAACCCGTTGCGATGGCTCCACGACTAAGTCCTCTCACTAGGACATCTGCCGTGACAAATCCACGACACAAAGCGTTCCTATGGCATCCGGGAGTTGCACAATCTCATGGTTTAAGGAAATGATACTTGACATTAGAAAAGCTTTAGCATACGAACTACACGATCTTGTGCTATGCTTAGGATTGGGTCTTGTCCATCACATCATTCTCCTAATGATGTGATCCCGTTATCAATGACATCCAATGTCCATGGTCAGGAAACCGTAACCATCTATTGATCAACGAGCTAGTCAACTAGAGGCTTACTAGGGACATGGTGTTGTCTATGTATCCACACATGTATCTGAGTTTCCTATCAATACAATTCTAGCGTGGATAATAAACGATTATCATGAACAAGGAAATATAATAATAACTAATTTATTATTGCCTCTAGGGCATATTTCCAACAGTCTCCCACTTGCACTAGAGTCAATAATCCAGTTCACATCGTTATGTGATTAACACTCAAGGTCACATCCCCATGTGACTAACACCCAAAGAGTTCTGAGTTTGATCATGTTATCCTTGTGAGAGATGTTATAGTCAACGGGTCTGAACCTTTCAGATCCGTGTGTGCTCTACAAATCTCTATGTCATCTTGTAGATGCAGCTACCACACTCTATTTGGAGCTATTCCAAATAACTGTTCTACTATACGAATCCAGTTTACTACTCAGAATCATCCAGATTAGTGTCAAAGATTGCATCGGCGTAACCCTTTACGACGAACTCTTTTACCACCTCCATAATCGAGAAAATTCCTTAGTCCACTTGTTACTAAGGATAACCTTGACTGTTGTCCTGTGATCCAATCATAGATCACACTTGTACCCCTTGACTGACTCATGGCTTGGCACACTTCAGGTGCGGTACACAACATAGCATACTTTAGAGCCTACGACTAAAGCATAGGGGACGACCTTCGTCCTTTCTCTCTATTCTGCCGTGGTCATGTCTTGAGTCTTACTCAATACTCACACCTTGTAACACAGCCAAGAACTCCTTCTTTGCTGATCTATTTTGAACTCCATCAAAATCTTGTCACGGTATGTATTTATTTGAAAGTACCATTAAGCGTTTTGGATCTAACCTTATAGATCTTGATGCTAGATGTTCAAGTAGCTTAATCCAGGTTTTCCATTGAAAAGCACTTTTAAAATAACCCTGCATGCTTTCCAGAAATTCTACATCATTTTTGATCAACAATATGTTAACAACATATACTCATCAAAAATTCTATAGTGCTCCCACTCACTTCTTTGGAAATACAAGTTTCTCATAAACTTTGTATAAATCCAAAATCTTTGATCATCTCATCAAAGCGTACATTCCAATTCCGAGATGCTTACTCCAGTCCTTAGAAGGATTGCTGGAGCTTTGCATACTTGTTAGCATATTTTAGGATTGACAAAAACTTCTGGTTGTATCACGTACAACCTTTCCTCAAGAAAATCGTCGAGGAAACAATGTTTTGACATCCTATCTGCAAGATTTCATAAATAATGCAGTAACTGCTAACATAATTCCAACAGACTTTTAGCATCGCTACGAGTGAGAAAGTCTCATCGTAGTCAACTCCTTGAACTTGTCGGGAAACATCTTAACGACAAGTCGAGCTTTCTCAATGGTGACACTTACCATCATTGTCCTTCTTCCTTTTAAAATCCATCTCCACCCAACAGCCTTACGACTATCAAGTAGCTCTTTCAAAGTCTACACTTTGTTTTATACATGGATCCTCTCTTGGATTTTATGGCCTCGAGCCATTCATCAGAATCTGGGCCCACCATCGCTTCTCCATAGCTCGTAGGTTCATTGTTGTCTAGCAACATGACTTCCAAGACAGGATTACGTACCACTCTGAAGTAGTACACATCCTTGTTGACCTATGAGGTTTGGTAGTGACTTGATCCGAAGTTTCATGATCACTATCATAAGCTTCCACTTTAGTTGGTGTAGTTGCCACAGGAACAACTTCCTGTGCCCTGCTATACACTAATTGAAGTGGCGGTTCAATAACCTCATCAAGTCTCCACCATCCTCCCACTCAATTCTTTCGACAGAGATTTTTCTCGAGAAAGGACCCAATTCTAGAAACAATCCCTATTGCTTTCGGATATGAGACAGGAGGTATACCCAACTGTTTTTGGGTGTCCTATGAAGATGCATTTATCCGCTTTGGGTTCGAGCTTATCAGCCTGAAACTTTTCCACATAAGCGTCGCAGCCCCAAACTTTTAACAAACGACAGCTTAGGTTCCTCTAAACCATATGGTGTCGTCTCAACGGAATTGTGTGGTGCCCTATTTGAAGTGAATGCGGTTGTCTCTAATGCCTAACCCATAAACGATAGTGGTAATTTGATAAGAAACATCATGGTATGCAGAATATCCAATTAAGGTGCAGTTATGATGTTAAGGCACACCATCACACTATGGTGTTCCAGGTGGTATTAGTTGTGAAAAAATTTCCACAATTTCTTAATTGTGTGCCAACCTCGTAACTCAGGTATTCATCTCTATGATCATATCATAGATATTTATCCTCTTGTCACGACGATCTTTCAACTTCACCCTGAAATTACTTGAACCTTTCAATAATTCAGCTCGTGATTCATCAAGTAAATATACTCAGCATCTACTCAAATCATCTGTGAAGTAAGAACATAATGATATCCACTACATGCCTCAGCACTCATTGGACTGTACACATCAAGATGTATTACTTCCAACAAGTTGCTTTCTTGTTCCATCTTACTGAAAACGAGGCCTTTCAGTCATCTTGCCCATGCGGTATGATTTGCATGTCTCAAGTGATTCAAAATGAAGTGAGCCCAAACGATCCATCTGTATGGAGTTTCTTCATGCATATCTACCAATAGACATGGTTCACATGTCTCAATCTTTTCAAAAATGAGTGAGCCCAAAGATCCATCAACATGGAGCTTCTTCATGCGTTTTGTACCAACATGACTCAAATGGCAGTGCCACAAGTATGTGGTGCTATCATTACTATCTTATATCTTTTGGCATGAACATGTGTATCACTACGATCGAGATTCAATAAACCATTTATTTTAGGTGCAAGACTGTTGAAGGTATTATTCAAATAAACAGAGTAACCGTTATTCTCCTTAAATGAATAACCGTATTTGCGATAAACATAATCCAATCACGTCTATGCTCAACGCAAACACCAAATAACAATTATTTAGGTTTAACACTAATCTCGATGGTAGAGGGAGTAGGCAATGCTTGATCACATCAACTTCGGAAACACTTCCAACATATATCGTCATCTCACCTTTAGCTAGTCTCCGTTTTGTCATAGCTTTTTATTTCGAGTTACTAACACTTAGCAACCGAACCGGTATCTTAATACCCTGGTGCTACTAGGAGTACTAGTAAAGTACACATATAATGTATATCCTATATATACTTCTGTCAACCGTGCCAGCCTTCTCATCTACCAAGTATCTAGGGTAATTCTGCTTCAGTGACTGTTCCCCTCATTATGAAAGCACTTAGTCTCGGGTTTTGGGTTCAACCTTGGGTTTCTTCACTAGAGCAGCAACTGATTTGCCGTTTCATGAAGTATCCCTTCTTGCCCTTGCCCTTCTTGAAACTAGTGGTTTTACTAACCATCAACAATTGATGCTCCTACTCGATTTCTACTTTGGCGGTGTCAAACGTCGCGAATTGCTCAAGGATCATCATGTCTATCCCTGATATGTTATATTTCATCACGAAGCTCTAATAGCTTGGTGGCAGTGACCATGGAGAACCATCACTATCTCATCTAGAAGATTAACTCCCACTCGATTCAAGTGATTGTAGTACTCAGACAATCTGAGCACATGCTCAATGATTGAGGTTTTCTCCCTTAGCTTGCAGGTTAAGAAACTTGTCGGAGGTCTTACACCTCTTGACATGGGCACGAGCCTGAAATCCCAATTTCAGCTCTTGGAACATCTCATATGTTCTGTGATGTTTCAAAAATGTCTTCAGTGCCCCAATTCTAAACCGTTTAAAATTACGCACTGAACTATCACGTAGTCATCAAAACGTGTATGTCAGATGTTTGCAACATCCACAAACGACGCTTGAGGTTCAGCACACCGAGCATTGCATTAAGGACATAAGCCTTCTGTGCAGCAATGAGGACAATCCTCAGAATACGGACCAAGTCCGCATAACTGCTACTATCAACTTTCAACTAAATTTTGTCTAGGAACGTATCTTAAACAGTCGAACTAAAGCGTAAGCTACAACATAAATTGCAAAGATCTTTTTACTATGTTCGTGATAATTAAGTTCATCTGATTATTTAATGAACTCCCACTCAGATAGACATCCCTCTAGTCATCTAAGTGATACATGATCCGAGTCAACTAGGCCGTGTCCGATCATCACGTGTGACGGACTAGTCATCATCGGTGAACATCTTCATGTTGATCATATCTTCTATACGACTCATGTTCGACCTTTCGGTCTTCCGTGTTCCGAGGCCATGTCTGTACATGCTAGGCTCGTCAAGTCAACCTAAGTGTATTGCGTGTGTAAATCTTGCTTACACCCGTTGTATTCAAATGTTAGAATCTATCACACCCGATCATCACGTGGTGCTTCGAAACAACGAACCTTCGCAACGATGCACAGTTAGGGGGAACACTTTCTTGAAATTTTAGCGAGGGATCATCTTATTTATGCTACCGTCATTCTAAGCAAATAAGATGTAAAACATGATAAACATCACATGCAATCAAATAGTGACATGATATGGCCAATATCATTTTGCTCCTTTTGATCTCCATCTTTGGGGCGCCACGATCATCATCATCACCGGCATGACACCATGATCTCCATCATCATGATCTCCATCATCGTGTCTTCATGAAGTTGTCTCGTCAACTATTACTTCTACTACTACGGCTAACTGTTAGCAATAAAGTAAAGTAATTACATGACGTTTATGTTGACACGCAGGTCATAAATAAATAAAGACAACTCCTATGGCTCCTGCCGGTTGTCATACTCATCGACATGCAAGTCGTGATTCGTATTACAAGAATACGATCAATCTCATACATCACATATCATTCATCACATTCTTTTGGCCATATCACATCACATAGCACACCCTGCAAAAACAAGTTAGACGTCCTCTAATTGTTGTTGCATGTTTTGCGTGGCTGCTATTGGTTTCTAGCAAGAACGTTTCTTACCTGCGCAAAAACCACAACGTCATATGCCAATTACTATTGACCCTTCATAAGGACCCTTTTTCATCGAATCCTATCTGACTAAAGTGGGAGAGACAGACACCCGCTAGCCACCTTATGCAACTAGTGCATGTCAGTCGGTGGAACCTGTCTCACGTAAGAGTACGTGTAAGGTCGGTCCGGGCCGCTTCATCCCACGATGCCGCCGAATCAAGATAAGACTAGTAACGACAAGTAAATTGACAAAATCGACGCCCACAACAACTTGTGTTCTACTCGCGCATAGAAACTACGCATAGACCTAGCTCATGATGCCACTGTTGGGGATTGTAGCAGAAATTTAAAATTTTCTACGCATCACCAAGATCAATCTATGGAGTCTGCTAGCAACGAGAGGAAGAGGAGTGCATCTACATACCCTTGTAGATCGCGAGCGGAAGCGTTCAAGAGAACGGGGTTGATGGAGTCGTACTCGTCGTGATCCAAATCACCGATGACCAAGCGCCGAACGGACGACACCTACGCGTTCAACACACGTACGGAGCGAGGACGTCTCCCGCACCTTGATCCAGCAAGGAGGAGGGAGAGTTGAGGAAGAGAGCTCCAACAGCAGCACGACGGTGTGGTGGTCGTGGAGCAGCAGTACTCCGGCAGGGCTTCGCCAAGCTCTTAACGGAGGAGGAGAGGTGTTGGGGAGGGGAGGGGTTGCGCCTTGGATGTCGTACTGTAGCCCCCCCCGTCGCCCCTCTATTTATAGGGAGAAGGGGGAAGGGGGCCGACCCCTTTAGATGGGATCTAGAGGGGGGCGGCGGTCAAGGGGGATGGGCTTGCCCCCCAAGCCAAGGGGGCGCCCCCTTTTACGGTTCCCCAAACCCTAGGCGCATGGGCCCTAGAGGGGTGTGGTGCCCCAGCCCACTTGGGCTGGTTCCCTTCCTCCAATAGCCCATAAGGCCCTCCGGGAGAGGTGGCCCCTCCCGGTGGACCCCCAGAACCCCTCCGGTGGCCCCAGTACAATACCGATATGCCCCCGGACCTTTCTGGTTTCCTTATGACAACTTCCCATATATAAATCTTTACCTCCGGACTATTCCTGAACTCCTCGTGACGTCCAGGATCTCACCTGGGACACCGAACAACATTCAGTAATCACATACAAGTCTTCCTAATAACCCTAGCGTCATCGAACCTTAAGTGTGTAGACCCTACGGGTTCGGGAACCATGCAGACATGACCGAGACAACTCTCCGGCCAATAACCAACAGCGGGATCGGGATACCCATGTTGGTTCTCACATGTTCCACGATGATCTCATCGGATGAACCACGATGTCGAGGAGTCAATCAATCCCGTATACAATTCCCTTTGTCCAACGGTATAGTACTTGCCCGAGATTCGATCGTCGGTATCCCGATACCTTGTTCGATCTCGTTACCGGCAGGTCTCTTTACTCGTTCCGTAACACATCATCTTGTGATCAACTCCTTGATCACATTGTGCACATTATGATGATGTCTTACCGAGTGGGCCCAGAGATACCTCTCCGTCACACGGAGTGACAAATCCCAGTCTCGATTCGTGCCAACCCAACAGACACTTTCGGAGATACCCATAGTGCACCTTTATAGCCACCCAGTTACGTTGTGAGGTTTGGTACACACAAAGCATTCATACGGTATCCGGGAGTTGCACAATCTCATGGTCTAAGGAAATGATACTTGACATTAGAAAAGCTTTAGCATACGAACTACACGATCTTGTGCTATACTTAGGATTGGGTCTTGTCCATCATGTCATTCTCCTAATGATGTGATCCCGTTATCAATGACATCCAATACCCATGCTGAGGAAACCGTAACCATCTATTGATCAACGAGCTAGTGAACTAGAGGCTTACTAGGGACATGGTGTTGTCTATGTATCCACACATGTATCTGAGTTTCCTATCAATAAAATTCTAGCATGGATAATAAACGATTATCATGAACAAGGAAATATAATAATAAATAATTTATTATTGCCTCTAGGGCATATTTCCAACAGAGATTGGGAAAGAGAGGGCGAATAAAACGGCAAGGGTGAAGTGGGGGAGAGGAAAACGAGAGGCAAATGGCAACTAATGTAATGCGGCAGATAGGGATTGTGATGGGTACTTGGTGTGTTGACTTTTTGCGTACACAACGGTGCGAGAAGTGGCTTGTTGTTAGGAGTCCAAATCTTGGCTTGCTCTTGCGTAAGCCTCCCCGGCAACGGCGCCAGAAATTCTTCTTGCTACTCTTGAGCACTGCGTTGGATTTCCCCGAAGAGGAGAGGATGATGCAGCAAAGTAGCGTAAGTATTTCCCTCAGTTTTTAAGAACCAAGGTATCAATCCAGTAGGAGGCTACGCGCAAGTCCCTCGTACCTGCACAAAACAATAGTTCCTCGCAACCAACACGATTAGGGGTTGTCAATCCCTTCACGGTCACTTACGAGAGTGAGATCTGATAGAGATGATAGATAATATTTTTGGTAATTTTGGTATAGAGATGCAAAGTGAAAAGTAAAAGGCAAAGTAAAAAAGCAAAGCAATATTAAAGTGATGGAGATTGATATGATGAGAATAGACCCCAGGGCCATAGGTTTCACTAGTGGCTTCTCTCAAGAGCATAAGTATTCTACGGTGGGTGAACAAATTACTGTTGAGTAATTGACATAATTGAACATAGTTATGAGAATATCTCACTGCCAGGGAACAGCCTAGCAGCAGCGCGGGCTTTAGGCATATCAGCAGCGCGAGTACCCGCGCTACCAATAAGGCGCTACAGCTAATAGTTAGTAATAGCGTGGCTTGAACCCGCGCTACTACTAACAAAGTTAGTAGTAGCGTGTGCCACCCACGCTACTGCTATTTAGTACCCGCGCCACTACTAACAAAATAGTAGCAGCGTGTCCATGCTACCAACGCTACTAGTATCCTAAATACTAGTAGCGCGCAGTCTTTTCCCACGCCACTACTAACTAATTTATAATTAAAAAAATAAATCCACCAATTCCATTTTATGCATACAGTTCCCAGTAAACACAACAATAGTGAGCATTGTTGGGCTCCTATTTCATGGTTAACCAGAAACCGAAGGAAATAAATCAGCCAAAAAACCTCATTATGCATTGCAACTCACAAATGAGGTTTTTTGGTCATTTGTGAGTTAACGCCAAAGAACATGCAAGTATCTATGTCATTAACAATTGCAAACATAAGTTTCTTTTTACTACAGTTGTTGTATATACTATCACACAATTCCTCATTCTGTTCTCACTCAATAATAAGAAAAATGAAAAGAAAAGATAGAGATAATCTGCCGCAATTGCACTTCGGTGTCATGGATTCAGTCTGCCGCTTCAACATCTCATTATCCGGCAGCACTCTGTCGCTATCTTCTACCTATGAATAAAAACAGACCTTGTGAGAGAAGCAAATGTGAAACCTTATTACAACATGTATGCTAAGTCGGTAACCCATAGAGACAGCTAGAACAAATGTGGAAACTTTCCATGTTGCCGAGTAAGTATATTAACTAGACAAAGTTAGATGACATTGAAGCTTAAAGCTGCAGTAAGAAATATTAGATATACACATTTTGAAAATCAACCTCAGAAGTGGATACTGTAGTAGACCTGCAAGAGCAGATATGGTAGTAACCAAAATCCTATAAAGATTCGAGGTTAAAGATTATAAATCCAATTTGTCATTAGCATAAAAATATTAGTTCCATGAAGAAGTTTGTCAAGAGATATTTTCTAGTGTTTCTAAGACAGTGACTGAAACATAATGAAAGAAAACACATTTCTGCATTTTAATTAGGGGGAGCTTTAGTTCTAAAATACTGGAACTGTGACTGAATGATCATATATACTATTAGAAAAATAGACCAAAATCCCCGCAGAAGAAAACAGACCAAAAAAATTAACTTCCTACTTAAAGTGGCAAGAAAATATTATATGAATGTGTTATAATAAATAATGCTAACCATGAAGTCTTCTTCCATATAACAAAGGCGTGACGAAACCAAAAAACCTGTAATTCAAGTACGACATGCAGTTAGTTAATTATTTGCATGTCAACAGTTCTAACGTCTAGCTACAGATCTTCAAAGTAAAGATTGTGAACTCTATTAGACATGATTATATCAATTAGAACAAATAGAAAATAATTCAATATGTTGTATATCCATTAAACGAAGTTCAATCTATCTTCTGATTATTAGTGTTTCATTTAGGTGATTAGTCTTCTACGGCCGCCGGTTAATAGGTGAGCCATGACTTTTTACAGTAAAAAATGCAAAGGAAATAACAAGTTAGTATTTTCCAAATCTAATTATACGGCCACGTTGATCATACCTTACTAATTCTGGCCGGACACTAGTAACACAAGAAAAACTCCCATGCTTTATCGGTGCACATTCACCATTTGATAGTGTGATCATTTGAGATCACTGAATCATCTTCTATACGATGTAGGCCAGTAACATTTACATCAGCTTGAAACTGAGACACCAAAAAAGGAGGAAGTGTCAGGCACACATTTACCTTGTCAGAAATCAGATACTCGGCATGCAAGCAATCTGAACATTTTCCTTATCAATGCCAAGTTCCTGCCCACCAAACTGGTTGCATGGGAAAGCAAAGATCTCAAAACCTGTAGTCCCATAAAATTGTTAGCATAACATATCGTAACTCAAATTATCATCAGCCTATATGTACTTACATCTTTATAAATAAATCGTTTTGTTTATGAGTGCAAGCATATTTGATTATTATTGTACTATTATTGCATCTATGCTTAATTGGGAGCATACAACTGTTTAAGTTCTTGCATACTATTCTTAATTGTGGGGTCATATTGTTCTAAACCTTTTATTATGTCCATCACATGCAGGTTTGAAGGTGTTGTGAACGTGCTGTGATTTTGAACAAAAGGAAGGAAGGAAGAATACAGGGAACTTGGGAGTCATAACTCTTTAGGAACATCCATCTTGGCAGTGCTAGTACAAGAAAATGGCAGATACTGAACATGCGTGTAGTGCACAAAGGGATAGCAAATACAGTTGAGTCTATTAAGCCCTCCACTGTAGTAAGGGAGCCATCTCCATCCTCCTCTGAAACCACTTGACAAGGTCCAATGCTCTGTCACTGTAATCCCTCTTCTTCTGTAAATTGGTCTGCAAGAACTCCTATCACTGTAAAAAAATTGCGACAGCAAACATATACTACCAGGACATATCCACAACGCGCTTAACACTAGAGAGAGATGCTACAGCCAAACAAATCATGACCAAACACATATCATCCAGTCCAGGACTTGCTCACTGCTATTTTGCTTGCAGATTCTGCCTTCAGGTTACAGCAACCAACTGAAAATAATACTACATATAAATCACAAGTAGTCTTTAGCCTACGTGCAAATACAAATACTTGGTTCTCTCAACCGCATAAAAGTGCAAATACAAATCACAATACAAACTGTCCACAGATAATGCACAATGCACGACACTCTTCTTTCCCGATCAAACTTTTGATTCATATGGGATCCCTATAAGCAGCACATTGGCTCGTTGCGACAAGAACAAAATTCAAAAGTGTGGTAGGGGTATCAGTAATTTTAGGAGGAAATTATTGGCACTTAATTGAGGAAACTGAGCATGCACGTGGTGTTTCTTGGACTTACTAATTTTCTATCTTGATTTGGACTTCAAGATGTTTTTATTTTCTTTGAGAAACAGATTGAGACGTTGACTGTCAGCATTGTGCGTGTTAATTCAAAATGATCCGGTCTCCGGATATCCATTCTGTCACTTTTCGAACACTTTGTGGTGTCAGGTTGGTTACATGCTGTCGGGGAAACTGATCCACGAGCACCTATGGGGACCGGCGGACCTGGCCCCTTTCGGTTCGGCGGGGACGGAGATCGCACGAAGAGCAGATCGAGGCGAAGCACACGAGCAGTTTACCCAGGTTTGGGCCGCATGGATGCGTAAAACCCTACTCCTGCATTGTGGTTTGTATTGAGTTCTTGCTCGGGAGCGCTGAGTGCTACAGTACACAACAGCAGCTAACGAGACTGAGCGTGAATGTTCTTCTGTTCCTCCCCCCTTTTCTACGTTGCGCATGGGCCTCCTTTTATATGCTCAAGGGGTCACCGACAAGTGACAACGTAGACAAGGGTAAAAATGGAAAGGTGTTGCGGTTGGTACAACTACCAGTACAGTGTATCATACCTAACCCTGACGGCAGGGGACAAGGGCATTTAATGCCCATCTGCGTCGCCCAAACAATGCAAAAAGGGACCGTCAGGGACGCCACCATTCGCCACGATGAAAATCTTGTCAGCGCCGCTTGCCACCGCGTACCGCTGGCTGCACAGCCTCCCGCCACGTATGCCTGGAAGGGTCCCAGAGCGACACGTTGGTGGATGCGCTGGAGCGTGGGTATGGAGTGGTAACTTGCCGCGGCAAACGCCTTGCCGCGGTCGTTGTCTTGTCGCGTCCCGAAGCTTGTCGCTCACCGGGCTTTGCCGGGACGCGTGGCGCGTCGCGGCAAGTTCCTTGAGATGCCTTGGTTGGCCCTCCCGGCAAGCTCCTCTTGCCGGGGTCTTGTGCCTTGAGTGGCCTTCCCGGCAAGCTCCTCTTGCCGGGGTCTTGTGCCTTGAGTGGCCTTCCCGGCAAGCTCCTCTTGCCGGGGCCTTGTCTCCTTGGCTCAAATACTTTGTTCTTGAATGGCTCCAAAGGAACCATAGAGGACCTTGGAGGTCACCCGGCAAGCCTTGCCGCGGGATGCTGCGACTGCCCGGGCACAAGTTCGGGATACTAGGGTACCCCTACTCTAAGACACCGACAGGAGCCCCCGGGCCTGGGCCATACACGGTGCCGTGCGCTATTGGGCCAGGACCAAAACAGGGCACGGGCACGCGCGACCTGGGTTACGCCGTTTCTTTCTCCGTATCCACCGCGCCCTCCCCGAACGGCACGCGTCAATTGCGGCGCCGTGGGAGAGATCGTGGGTGGTTTCTTTATTCGAAAAGGCGGAACGTCCGCCCCCTCCCTCCTTATAAGCAGGGGAAACAAGGGCAGTTCGCCCATCCGCCAGTTGCTATTCCAACCTCGAAAATCTCCGCCACTCCCCTTCTTCCCAATGCCAAAAGAGAGCAGCGCTTCGCCCCCCATCACTACCAGCACCACCAACGCCGTCGACCTCCCTCACCACTTCCGCCATGGCTCCGAAAGCCGAGAAGGGGAAGGTCATGAAGTCGGCCGAGGCGCAGCGGCTCGCGGCGCTGCGAAAGGAGCGGGCAATCTTCCCCCCCCAAGCTCGCTGCAAGGGATCTGAGGGAGTACTACTACCTCTTCTCGTCGACGGAGAAGCGGGCGCACCCGCGCACGAAGGTACTTCCAGCCGCCGCTTGGAAAATGGCTCCAACTGGATATCCCTTCTTCGCCTTGTTCTTCTACTGCGGGCTCTGCCCGCCTTTCTCTGAATTCTTCTGTGATATTATGAACACCTACGGGTTCCGCCTCCTTGACTTCACCCCCAATGATGTCCTGACCATGGCTGTTTGCGCACATCTCTGCGAAAACTTTGTCGGAGTCCATCCAAATGTAGCCCTTTTTCGCCACTTCTTTATGCCCCGAGTTGAGAGAGGAGAGCCTTTATCCGGCGGAATCGCCTAGATCTCAAAAGTCGGCAAGAAGGAAGCTTATCTGGAGGGAGAGCTCTGCAGCAAGTGGGATGAATGGAGAGCAGACTGGTGCTGGGTCGTCGAGGAGAACCCGCAGCCGTTTACCGCCCGGCGCCAAACTCCAGTAGTGCGCGGCAGCGATTGGAGCAACGTGGCCCCGGAAGATGACAGGCTGAAGATTGCCGTCGCCCGGATCCAACGCCTCAGGCTTGCCGGGCTCACTGTAGGCGCCGTTGGCGCAGATTTCCTTCGCCGCCGCATCGCCCCCCTGTAGGAGAGGAGGAGACCCGCCTGGGAGTTCAAGAATGCGGCGGATATCATGAGGCTGCGTCCGGGCCTCAACTTCAACTTCACTGTTCTGGAGCTTAACGCGATGCTCCAGGAGCTGTTCAAGTACGACCCTCAGCATCCCGAAGTGTTCAGGTTGCCGAAGGGTGTCGTTCCACTGTGCAACAATTCCTCGCTCAGCCGCATCCGTGCAATGATGCCGCTGTGCGACTCGCATGGAATTGTCCCAACTTGGCAAGAGCCTTCAAACGACGTCGTGCAGGCGTTCTTCGATGGCTTGGTAGAAATGCCGATCCGCTCCAACGAGCAGAAGGGCCTCACTCGCGCCACCACCGATGAGGAGGTGAAGCGCATCGCCACTAGGCTGGAAGAGGCGGCGGCAGCCGCAGCCGCGGGCGAGTTTGGGTTCACCGTGGAGGAGGCAGAGGCAGCGGAGGCGGCAAGCCTTGCCGAGCGAGAGGGGCTTGCCGGCGAGGAAGAGCCTGCCGGGCATGACGTCGAGTCGAGCGAGCCCGCCGAGGATACGAGCGGCTCGGCCGCTTCTGCTCCTGCCGCTTCTCAGACCACCGTCACTGCTCCCGCCAAGCGGTCAAGGGAACCTACTCCTCCGCCTCCTCGCACCGGAGGTGGGCGGGCTTTGACTTCTCTGCGCTCAGCTCCGACGAGGAAGAAGAAGAGTAAGATTCTTGTTGTACTTGTATTTCTTCAATTCTTGCTGTTTTGTCTTGTATCTCATTTGCTTTACTCTGAACTTATTCCTTTTTAGGACTCTGGCCCAGAGAGCGGCAAAGAGAGCCAAGGTCCCGGTGATTATCATCGAGGACGATCCCACCGCGACAGCAAGGGGTGCATCCGAGACAACCTTGCCGGACCTGGCAACTTTTCTTCAGAGCAGCCCCCAGCGCAGCCCCCAGCGTAAGTATATGGTTTGCTTCCCGCTGTTAGGCGCGCATGGATACTCTTTGTTTGCTGATATCTGACTGTTGGTTTGTGTAGGAGCAGAGCAGCCCCACCAGGAGCGTCCGGAGACCGCCCCTGACACGCCATCTGCTTCGACTACACCGCCAAGGGAGAGTTCTCTGGCAAGGGAGAATCCTCCGACAAGGAAGAGCTCTCCGGCAAGGGGGAGTTCTCCGGCAAGGGAGAAGTCTCCGGCAAGGGACAGCACCAGCGGCCCCCCGGCGGCGGAGACCACAACTCCAGAGCCCGGTACAGGTAAACCTCTTGCTTCGAAACTTCCCTTGGGTTCTTCTTCGTTTGATCTTCTTTTTGGATATTTGCTTGAGTTTTCTTCCTTTTCCGGTCGTCAGACCCATCTGCTGCGGAGCCGATGGAGACCGAGGTTGCTGTCGACGACGCCGCTGCCACCGAAGAAGCGACCGGTGCTGATGATCCCACCGGCGAAGTGGTCGCCAAGGCTGCCGCTGCAGCAGCTGGCGAGGGGTCTGGCGATCGCACTAACGGCCCTGAGGCCGCAGGAGCGCCAAGCGCTACGCCGACCGCCGACCCTTCCGCCGCTGCTGCAGCGCCAGGCTCTGAAGAGCCCCAGCCAGGCGTCTACTTGAAGGCCGGCGATGGCGTCTTCATCAACCTCCCCTGGGCGTCAATGTCCCGGGCGCCAGTCGAAGGAGAAAGCTTCGACGGAGAGGTGCTTGCCTCCGCTGGGCTGACGCTGGTCGACGCGCCAAGCAGCAGCGGCGGCGAGCCCTAGGAGGAGCGGCTGCTGCGGAAGCTGTTGTCGCTCTAGCGCGCTCGGCAAGCCAAGCTGGAATCCCGCAAGGCGCTTGTCGCGAAGGCGGGAGCAGACATCGAGGAGCGTGCGGAGGAGCTCCGAGGTCTCAACCAGGCAGCTCTCCGGTCCCCAGCGGAGGAGCGGGAGCAGCTCGCTGAGGAGCAGAAGGCCTTCCTCCTCGAGAAGGCTGACGTCGAAGAGCAGCAGCAGCTTGCCGCTGAGAAGCTGTCTGCGCAGGAGGGCGAGCTGGCGCAGCGGAAGATCAACCTCGATAGCCATGAGGAGGAGCTTGCCGCGCGCAAGCGAACATTCGGCAGAGCTCTCAAGCAAGCAGAAGCAGGAGCTTGCCGTGCGCAAGCAAACATTCGGCGGAGATCTCAAGCAAGCAGAGGACGCTGCCGCAGCTGCTGAGGACGCCAAGAAGGAGCCGAAGACGAAGGTGGCGCAGCTGGAGGCCGATCTTAAGGCGAGCGGCAAGGAGCTTGCCGCGCTCAAGCGTGAGCGGGAGAAGGACGCCTACAGCCACGCAGAGCTGCAGGTCCGTCTCGCCGAGAAGGGCAAGGAGCTCAGCGCCGCCAAGGACTCCAACGCAGATCTTGAGTTGAAGCTGACCACTTTGACCAAGACGCTGGACGGCGCCAGGGAGCAGGAGGTGGCCTTGAAGAAGGAGATCAAGTCCGACAAGGCGCTGCTGGAGAGTGCTGCTGCCACCCAGAACGCTTTTAGGGAGACTGTGGAGCACTGGACGGAGGGTCTTGTGAATGCTGTCGCAGACATTGACAGGGAGCTGGCGCAGCTGGGGATGGAGGATCTCGGGTATCCCTCCGATGAGAACCTCCAACCCAGCGCCAAGCGCACCTTGTTCTTCAAAGGCGTGGCGACGGCCCTCCAGCGACTCCAGGAGAGGATCCCAAAGCAGCTGGCCGACGAGTCGCGCAAGATCTGTGCGGGAGCTCTTCAAAAGGTGTTGATGAAGGTGGCCTTCCGCAACCCGGGCCTCAACCTCACCAACGCCCTCAAGACCCTGCCGCCGGGTGCTGATCTGGAGGCGCTCAAGGCCCTTGTCGCACCCATTGTGGACAAGGTGAGCGGGATCAAGAGGGTGGAGGGCGATCGTGTAGACTAGGCCGCCCGTTTTCTTCTT
Source organism: Aegilops umbellulata (assembly GCA_032464435.1). Taxonomy (NCBI): domain Eukaryota; kingdom Viridiplantae; phylum Streptophyta; class Magnoliopsida; order Poales; family Poaceae; genus Aegilops; species Aegilops umbellulata. Next base: position 487,038,358 of record CP136060.1, on the reverse strand, counting down.
TTCTTGTCGCTGTTGGTCATGTTATGAAAACAATCTATTAGAGCTGCGACAAGCTATCTTGTAATATAACTCTATTTTGGGTAGTGATTGCGATGTTATTTCCTTTACTTGATTCCTTCCTTTCTATGTTTTTGCCCTACGCTTTTAGGGAACTTGCCGGCGCAGGCACCTTAGCCGCGAGCGCTGAGTGCGGGATGTCAGCAGCCTGCTGGCGGTGCCGTTACCGACAAGAAACCTTGTCGCAACTAGTCGCAGCTCACTTAAGTTGTTGAGCGGACTCGAAAGAAAGTAAGGGCGCAACTCTAGTTGCAGTACACTTAAGTTGTTGAGCGGACTCGAAACAAAGTAAGGGCGCAACTAGCCACGAGCTGGTTCCTCCGCGCACAGGTTTTCCATACAAAGCATGGTCGTTCATGGAAGATAACTTAAAAATTTTAAAAATCTGATTGCTCAAACTTTGGCAACTTAGCTTTTCTGTTGTTTGCTTTTCGGCAAGGCGAAACTTTTTTGAACGACGCCTGTTTCATACCATTATCTTCTCCTCCCCCCGGCAAACTTGTGGGCGAGGGAACCTTCCTTTCCTTGAGAAAAAAGAAAGAAGAGAAAATAAAGATATGGAGCCTTATGGCTTGTTATTGCTTACCGGGGGTTGGCGCTGCACATAGATAACTCATGCAAAAAATAAAAAGCATGAAATTGATAAGATGTGTGGAGCACATGAGCTTTATTTATGCACAGGGTCTGCGCCTGGCTTCGTACAAAGGATTACATGCAACAGCGGCAAGACTTGTACAAAAGGTGGTTGCCGAAACAGGGTCTGGCAACCGCGCCTTACGGGTAAAACTTACGAAGATGCTCAATGTTCCAGGAGTTGCTCACCGGAATGCCATCTTCGGTCTCAAGGCGGATAGCGCCAGGCCTAGTGACTCGTTTCACCCGGTAAGGGCCTTCCCACTTCGGCGTCAACTTGTTGGAATTCTTGGCGGATTGAACGCGCCGAAGAACAAGGTCGCCTTCCTCGAGACTTCTAGCGTTAACTTTGCGGCTATGGTAGCGGCGCAAAGCTTGCTGGTAGCGAGCAGCTCGTACAGCAGCCTGAAGGCGGTCTTCCTCAAGGAGCAGCGCATCATCTTGTCGCAGCCGCTCTTGCTCAAGCTCATCATAAGCAAGCACTCGAGGTGACCCGTATACAAGTTCCGTGGGGAGAACTGCCTCTGCTCCATAGACTAGAGCGAAAGGTGTCTGGCCAGTGGCTCGATTTGGCGTCGTCCTGATCGACCAAAGAACCACCAGCAGCTCCTCAATCCAGTTTCTTCCGCACTCGTGCAGCCTGTCAAAAGTCCTGGTCTTGAGCCCATGCAGCACTTCAGCATTTGCCCTCTCCGCTTGACCATTGCTTCTAGGGTGAGCAACAGAAGCGAAGCAGACCTTGGCGCCAAGATCTTGGACGTACTGCATGAAGGTGCGGCTCGTGAATTGCGTACCGTTGTCGGTGATGATCCTGTTAGGGATCCCGAAGCGGCAAACAATCGACCTAAAGAACTTGACTGCTGACTGTGCTGTTACCTTACTCACTGCTTCCACTTCCGGTCACTTTGTGAACTTGCCGATTGCAACGTACAAGTACTCAAAGCCCCCGACTGCTCGGGGGAAGGGGCCGAGGATGTCGAGCCCCCAGACCGAAAATGGCCAGGATAAAGGGATCGTCTGGAGAGCTTGAGCTGGCTGGTGTATCTGCTTGGAATGGAACTGGCACGCTTCACACTTGGTTACTTGTGCAGTTGCATCCTGGAGGGCTGTCGGCCAAAAGAAACCTTGCCGGAATGCTTTGCCGGCAAGTGCTCTTGCGCCAATGTGGTGACGACATATGCCTCCATGTATATCTGCCAACAGCTTCTGTCCGTCTTCCCGGTGAATACACTTCAATTTCACACCGTTGAGTCTTCTTCTGTACAGTGTGTTGTCAACAAACTGGTACATACTTGACTGTCGGGCTACTCTTTCCACTTCTTCTTGCTCTTCGGGAAGTTCTCCTGTCTAAAGGAAACGGACAATCTGCTGTGCCCATGCTGGATCTTGCGGCTCGACAACAAGGACTAAAGGCACATCTGCTGCTGCGGGAACATCCGCTTCTATGGCGAGAACCTGCGGCTCAGCCAGAGCTTGGCGTTCCCCGGCAAGCTTGCCGGAGCAAAGCTTGTCGGGAGCGTCTACTTCAATGGAACAAACCCTGTGGTTTGCCGGAGCAGACTGCTCCCCAGCACTCTTGGTTTTGATCTTGGGGACCTTCTTGGCGGCGGCTTCGGGAAGCTCTGCCGGAAAATAGTCACCAGAAATCAACTTCCTCTTCTTGCTCTGTCCAGTTGATGGCGTTACAGACGGTTGAATCAGCTTGAGCACAAAGATCCCTGGTTCCACAGGTAACTTAAGTGCTGCGCACTTTGACAGGCCATCGGCAATGTCGTTCTGAGTTCTTGGAACATCTTCCATCTGTAGGCCGTCAAAGTACTCTTCTAGCTTTCTCACTTCATCAACGTAGGCTTCCATCAACGGACTCTGATAACTCTTATTCACTTGGCGGACGACAAGCTGCGAGTCACCCCTGACAATGAGCTTCTTGATCCCAAGGTCTGCCGCGATCCTGAGACCGGCAAGCAAACCTTCATACTCTGCAGTATTGTTTGTTGCTTGCTCCTTGGGAAAGTGCATCTGGACTATGTACTTGAGGTGCTCTCCGGTGGGTGCGACAAGCAGCACGGCAGCACCGGTGCCTTGCAGCGAGAAGGCACCATCAAAGTACATAAGCCACTCTTTGCTTGCTTCCTTGACGGGGATGCTCGTTTCTGGAATTTCTTCATCTGGTGTTGGCATCCACTCTGCTATGAATTCTGCCAATGCTCTGCTTTGGATAGTTGAAGTGCTCTCAAACTTGAGGCCAAAGCTTGACAGTTCTAGTGCCCACTGAACAATCCTGCCTGTTGCTTCTGGATTCTGCAGTATCCTCTTCAGCGGAAAATGAGTGACAACTGTGATCTCATGTGCTTGGAAGTAATGGCGCAGCTTTCTCGAGGCCATGAGAAGGCCGAAAAGCAATTTTTGCACACCAGAGTACCTTGACCTAGCCCCTTGTAGAAGGGACCTGACAAAGTAAACTGGGCGTTGTACCATTCTCTTTTGTATCTCCTCACGCGTCTGCGCAGATCCATCTTTGTCGGGACCAGAGCTTGTCGGGGAAGCCCCCTGCTTGTCGCTGGATGCGCCGGCCGTGGTTGCTGGCTCACCATCTGCCTCCCTCTCCGCTACTAACGCAGCACTAACCACTTGATTGGTTGCCGCCAGATACAGCAGCAACTTCTCTTGTGGCTTAGGTGCGACAAGTATTGAAGTGGAGGACAGGTATCTCTTCAAGTCCTGCAGCGCAGCCTCCGCTTCCGGAGTCCATTTCATTGGACCTGCCTTTTTCAATATTTTGAAAAACGGCAGGGCGCGCTCAGCAGACTTAGAGATAAACCTGCTGAGAGCTGCCACACAACCGGCAAGTCTTCGTACATCCTTGACGCGCTTTGGTGCTTCAATCTGCTCAATGGCCTTGATCTTGTTGGGATTGGTTTCAATTCCCCGCTGAGACACGAAGAACCCGAGAAGTTTGCCGGAAGGGACTCCAAATACACACTTCTCGGGGTTGAGCTTGAGGTTGATCTTGCGCAGATTTGCAAAAGTCTCGTCTAAATCTTGAATCAGAGTTGCCTTGTCCTTGCTCTTGACCACTATGTCATCCATGTAGGCTTCCACATTTCTGTGTATTTGTGGCTCAAAAGCGGCATGGACTACCCTTGCGAATGTTGAGCCAGCATTCTTTAAACCGAAAGGCATCCGTCTGAAACAGTACGTGCCACATGGAGTGATGAATGCGGTCTTCTCCTCATCCTCTTCTGCCATGAAGATCTGATGGTATCCTGAGTATGCGTCAAGAAATGAAAGCAAATCACATCCGGCCGTGGAGTCAACAATTTGGTCAATGCGCGGCAAGGGAAATGGGTCTTTGGGACAAGCTTTGTTAACATCGGTAAAGTCGATACAAAGCCTCCATTTCCCGTTTGCCTTGCGCACGACTATAGGATTGGCCAACCACGTAGGATGGAGCACTCCTCTGACAAGGCCTGCTGCTTCCAACTTCTTGATCTCTTCTGCGATGAATTCTTGGCGCTCCACTGCTTGCTTCCTGACTTTCTGCTTGACGGGCCGTGCATGAGGACAGACGGCAAGGTGGTGCTCAATTACTTTCCTGGGAACACCGGGGATGTCAGACGGTTGCCACGCAAACACGTCGACGTTCGCCCGCAGGAAAGCAATGAGCACGCTTTCCTATTTAGGGTCGAGAGTGGCACTGATGGTGAAGGTACCACCAGTGCCGTCCTCCTTGGCGGACACCTTCTTGGTCTCTGGCGGAGCTGACATTGTCTTCTTACACTTGCCGGTGGAGCTCGATGGTGCGTCCTCGACGGTAGCGCAGCACTCCGAAGAGGTGCGCTTGCCGGAGTGGGCACCAGAACTCTTGCCGGACTTGGTCTTCCTCTTCCCCCCGGGAGCTTCAGCGACAAGTGACTTGCGATCCGTTGCGGCTGCCGCTTCCCGGTAAATCTTGTCGGCACAGATAAGAGCATCCTTCTTGTCGCCAGGGACAGAGATGACACTTATCGGGCCTGGCATCTTCAGCATGTTATACGCATAGTGAGAGGCCGCCATGAACTTGGCGAGCGCTGGACGGCCAAGAATCCCATTGTAAGGCAATGGAAAATCGGCAACGTCAAAAGTGACCTTCTCAGTTCTGAAGTTCAATTCGCTGCCAAATGTCACCGGCAACGTGATCTTCCCCTTCGGCTGGCTCCTTCCCGGGTTGATTCCTTGGAATGTGCCGGTCTCTTCGAGCTCGCTGTCAGGGACCTGGAGTTTCTGGAGCGCAGCGGAGGAGATCAGGTTCAAGCCGGCCCCGCCGTCCACTAGCATCTTAGTGACCTTGAGGTTGCGGATAGTTGGTGAAACCAACATCGGCAAGCACCCGACCGTAGTTGTGCGATCAGGGTGGTCCTCAATATCAAAGATGATAGGCGTGCTGGACCATTTCAGAAGCTTGCGTGACTCGACGGGTGGTTCTGCCGCATTGACTTCCCGCACCCACTGCTTGAGTTGGCGGTGTGAAGTATGCAGAGAAGCACCGCCGTCAACGCACAAGACCTCTATGGCTTTCTGGAACTCCTGCTCACTGGTCTCGACATTATCCATGTCTTCGTCGTTGTCGTCATCTTCATCCTTGTCGCGGCCGCGGGGAGGTCTGTCTCCTTGCTGCTTCTTGGCCTTGCCATGGCGCCCTCCCCGGCCGGGCGCTTCATGCCGGATCCTCCAGCACCTCCCTGGGCTTTCTCCTTGTCGCGTCGCTCGTATTCGGCCTTTTGCAGCTCGACAAGCTGCTCGACCTTCTTGCAGCTCTGGAGGTCATGGCCCTTGGTGCGGTGGATCTTGCAGTACTGTTTGTTGGTGCCGTCCTGCTTGTCGGCGACCGCCACAGCCTGGCAGTTGGTGCATGCGGCAACCTCCTTGCCGGAGCTACCAGCTTTGGCTTTCTTGGTGCCACCTTCGTTGCCGGACTGCTCAACAACTAGCACACCTTTGCCTTTCTTCTTCCTGTTGTTCCGCCGCCGGTTTTTCTTTGCCGGGGCAGCATCCTCGCTGTCAGATCCTCCTGCTCCTGTATTCTCTCTGGGGAGTTTCCTCCCTTCCTCAGCACGTGCACACTTGTCGGCCAGTGCATATAGCTCACTGACGTCTCTGATCTTGCACATCGCCATCTCCTCCCGCATCCTGTGGTTACGCACGTTCTGATGGAACGCGCTGATGACCGCGGCAGGGTGGACATCCGGGATGTCGCGTTGTACACGGCTGAATCTCTGAATATACTTGCGCAGGGGCTCTCCTTCCTTCTGGGCGAGCAGATGAAGGTCACTCTCTTGGCCATGAGGTTTGTGGCCGCCTGTAAAGGCGCCAACAAACTGATGGCATAGGTCTGCCCAGGAAGATATGGAGTCGTCCGGCAAGTGCATGAGCCAGGACCTAACGTTGGGTTTGAGCACCAGCGGGAAGTAGTTGGCAAGGATCTTGTCGTCCCGCCCCCCGGCAGCTTGCACCGCGATGGTGTAGATGCTGAGGAACTCCGACGGATGCGACTTGCCGTCGTACTTCTCGGGTACGTCTGGCTTCAAATTCTTCGCGCTGGGCCACTGGACTCGCCGCAGCTCACGGGTAAACGCAGGGCAACCTACCGCGTACGGCAGGTCGCCTGGTTCCCCTGGCGCATGCATGTCGACAGAGGGCCCAGCGCGCTGGTCTGATTGACGCCGCGCTTCTCTTCTGCACTCGATGCGAGTACGAGCGTCTTCTTGCTGTCGTTCGTGAAGAACTTGGTGCTGATCGCGACGAGCTCGTGGATCTGATGACTCGGTGGAGTCGCTGTCGAGGTGGATCCTGCGAGTCGGCGATCTTGGCCTTCGGGACGGAGAGTGCACGGTGGTCGCACCCCCACCGGTCTTGTCGCCATCGGCTCGTGCCTGTCTGACTTGCCGCAGCTGCGATGTACTCGGCTGCCGTGGAGTGTCGCCGTTGGCAAAGCCGATGAGACTCTGAATGGTGGCCCTCAAGTCGTCGATCTTGTCCGCCGTTGGAGGGTAGTCTATTAGCAGTTGAGCTCGCGCCAAAGCTTCCGCCGGAGTGGCGGGTAGCGGTGGTGAACGGTGTGAGGAGCGGGATATGCTCGGACTTCTAACTATGTTAGAAGGAGCAGTATCCCGTCCAGGCGACCATGCCTCGCTCGCACCAGCATGTTGGCGCGCATGCTGGTCTTGAGCATTCCGAGATCCACCAGCTCGATCTGGGTCCAGCAAGCGTATGGTACCGTGAGTGCCATGACGCTGCCGGTCCCGCGCCTCCTGAGATGGGCGCGGTGAATGTACGGACGCCGAGGTCTTGGAGTGCGCCCGGTCGTTGTGGGAGCCGGCTACGCCGCCGATGGGCAGCGCAGCCTTGTCCTTTGACCTGGCGGCATCGTGAGCTCCCTCGTCGACGCCCGTTCTTCCGCCGGCGTCTACCCCAGCAGCCGTTTGCTCCGGCGGTGGTGGGTTTGTCGCGGACGGAGCAGCCGCCTCCGAAGCCTTCTTCTTCGGCGGCATGTCGATGAAGTCGATAAAGATCTAGCTCGTGTGAACGCCGGATCAAGTTCACACAACCTCGACGCCCCCTACCTGGCGCGCCAAAGATGTCGGGGAAACTGATCCACGAGCACCTATGGGGACCGGCGGACCGGGCCCCTTTCGGTTCGGCGGGGGTGGAGATCGCACGAAGAGCAGATCGAGGTGAAGCACACGAGCAGTTTACCCAGGTTCGGGCCGCATGGATGCGTAAAACCCTACTCCTGCATTGTGGTTTGTATTGAGTTCTTGCTCGGGAGCGCTGAGTGCTACAGTACACACCAGCAGCTAACGAGACCGAGCGTGAGTGTTCTTCTGTTCCTCCCCCCCTTTTCTACGTTGCGCATGGGCCTCCTTTTATATGCTCAAGGGGTCACCGACAGGTGGCAACGTAGACAAGGGTAAAAATGGAAAGGTGTTGCGGTTGGTACAGCTACCAGTACAGTGTATCATACCTAACCCTGACGGCAGGGGACAAGGGCATTAAATGCCATCTGCGTCGCCCAAGCAGTGCAAAAAGGGACCGTCAGGGACGCCACCATTCGCCACGATGACAATCTTGTCAGTGCCGCTTGCCACCGCGTACCGCTGGCTGCACAGCCTCCCGCCACGTACGCCTGGAAGGGTCCCAGAGCGACACATTGGTGGATGCGCTGGAGCGTGGGTATGGAGTGGTAACTTGCCGCGGCAAACGCCTTGCCGCGGTCGTTGTCCTGTCGCGTCCGAAAGCTTGTTGCTCACCGGGCCTTGCCGGGACGCGTGGCGCGTCGCGGCAAGTTCCTTGAGATGCCTTGGTTGGCCCTCCCGGCAAGCTCCTCTTGCCGGGGTCTTGTGCCTTGAGTGGCCTTCCCGGCAACCTCCTCTTCCCGGGGTCTTGTGCCTTGAGTGGCCTTCCCGGCAAGCTCCTCTTGCCGGGGCCTTGTCTCCTTGGCTCGAATACTTTGTTCTTGAATGGCTCCAAAGGAACCACAGAGGAACTTGGCGGTCACCCGGCAAGCCTTGCCGCGGGATGCTGCGACTGCCCGTGCACAAGTTCGGGATACTAGGGTACCCCTACTCTAGTACACCGACACATGCTGGAAGGAAGCATCAAACTTGTTGTTTATTAATATATATATATATATATATATATATATGCAAAAACGGGTAGCAATTAGCCTAATCAGTGTCCGTTGGGACGTCAATCCCTGCATAAAAGTGCTATAGTTTTCATCAGTGGAATCCTTGTGACATTCCTGTCTTGGTCTCCAATGTGACCAACCAACCAGAGATCTAAATACTACAGCATCTACATACAGAACATGAATAAACTTGATCGATTGCCTTGGGCAAGATAGAGATTTGTGAAGAGGGAGGAAGGAGAGGAGAGGAGAGGAGGGCATACCTCGGCTAGGAGTTGCTGCTGTGGGAGGTGCAGGTGGAGCCGTCGTGTACCTCGCTGGCTCCAACATCCATGCATGGCGTCGGCCCACAGCAGGGAGGCGTCGGCGGTCTCTTGTGACCTGCGTTGCGTGAGGAATCCAGCCAAATTGAATCAGAAAATGGCAATTCAAATTGAATCGAACAACATCCGGGATCTAGCCAAATCGTGTCCAACACACACACACATGCATGAAGGAAGGTAGGGGGGAGAGACCTCCATGGCGTCGGTCGGAGCACCATCTCCATCTCTCTCCCTCACGCGGGCATACTTAGGAAGGCATACGATCGAGGGCGGAGAGACCTCCGGCGGTCGTATGACACGCTCAGGGCGGCGGGTGGGCACGTGCACGGCGGAGGGGGCGGGGGCGGGCAGCGGCGCGAGACAAGGAGCAGCGGGCACGCGGCCTCCGGCATGGCGCACATGGCGGGGGGGCATCGGGGCGGACGGACGGAGGAGAGGAGGTGGAAGGGAGGCCGGTGGCGAGTGGGTTGGGATAGGATAGGAGGTTGGGGATGTGGATCGGGCTTCATGGTTTTTTTTGAGACAGATGGGAGTGGGTGGACAGGGACGGTTGGTGGAGTGGGGGTGGGGATCGGGCCGGGGTGGACACGCTTAGTAGTAGCATGGGGTCTCACCTGCGCTACTACTACTTACTTAGTAGTAGCGCCGGTTTTATATCCCTCACTACTACTATGGCCTATCCCGGGGGCATTGTTGGAGACCATTTAGTAGCAGCGCGGGTTTATACCCCTCGCTACTACTATCAACTTAGTATTAGCACGGTTTTTATACCCCTCGCTACTACTAATTAGCAGTAGCACTCATTTTTAAACCGCGCTGCTGATAAACTTCTGTCTATAAGGTTTTCCCTAGTAGTGTCTAGGTATGATAATGTATATAGGCATCACGTCCGAGACAAGTAGACCAACTCCTGCCTGCATCTACTACTATTACTCCACTCATCGACCGCTATCCAACATGCATCTAGAGTATTAAGTTAAAAACAGAGTAACGCTATAAGCAAGATGACATGATGTAGAGGGATAGTTTCATGCGATATGATAAAAACCCCATCTTGTTATCCTCGATGGCAACAATACTATACGTGCCTTGCTGCCCATTCTGTCATAGGGAAAGGACACCGCAAGATTGAACCCAAAGCTAAGCACTTCTCCCATGGCAAGAAAAACCAGTCTAGTAGGCCAAACCAAACTGATAATTCAAAGAGACTTGCAAAGATAACCAATCATACATAAAAGAATTCATCGGTCTCAACAAACACACCGCAAAAAGAAGATTACATCGAATAGATCTCCACAAGAGAGGGGGAGAACATTGTATTGAGATCCAAAAAGAGAGAAGAAGCCATCTAGATAATAACTATGGACCCGTAGGTCTGAGGTGAACTACTCACACTTCATCGGAGGGGCTAGGATGATGTAGAAGCCCTCCGTGATGACGACCCTCTCCGGCGGAGCTCCGGAACAGGCCCCAAGATGGGATCTCATGGGTACAGAAGGTTGCGGCGGTGGAATTAGGTTTTTGGCTCCGTATCTGATCGTTTTGGGGTACGTAGGTACATATAGGAGGAAGGAGTACGTCAGTGGAGCACCGAGGGGCCCACGAGGCAGGGGCGCGCCCTAGGGGGGGCGGCCCCCACCCTCATGACCGCCTCTTTGCCTCCTTGGAGTAGGGTCCAAGTCTCCTGGATCACGTTCAGTGAGAAAATCACGTTCCCGAAGGTTTTATTCCGTTTGGACTCCGTTTGATATTCTATTTCTCCGAAACTCTGAAATAGGCAAAAACAACAATTCTGGGCTGGGCCTTCGGTTAATAGGTTAGTCTCAAAAATAATATAAAAGTGGAAACTAAAGCCCAATATAATCCAAAACAGTAGATAATATAGCATGGAGCAATCAAAAATTATAGATACGTTGGAGACGTATCAAGGGGCGTCAAATTGCAACTACGGCCACGCTGCGCTGGAGAGACCCCCATGGAAACATCCTCGTGCGTTCCAGGGAACATCAAGATGCATTTGTATGAGTAGTTTATCTTGTGAGAGAAAAGGATGAACGAGGGAAGGCCTCTAGAGATAGAGATGGACACTACTACTACCAATGTGCTGGCCCATGCGTTGCAATGGATCCAAAGTAGTAGAATAATACTTGTTCACGTGCTTGAAATATAAACACTCTAGTTTTGATATACATGTGTCAGCAGACATGACAGCTTGTCCATGGAAGTTGAACCACGACGACCATCATGTTTCTTGTTTCTACCACTGCCACACCCACACGTGATTCCCACGACGCCGCTCCAACCCACGGCACGAAGTCCCCCGACGTGGACATGGATCCTCTAACGTGGCTATAACTGCCTTGCCCTGCCTTTCCTTCGCTGACAGGTGGGACTCACGCTTATGGGTCCCACATGTCAGTGACAGAATGGTAGGATTGGTCGCGTCAGGGGATCCTCATCCCCACGACGTGCCCCTCATCCCTCTCGGCCCCACCGCTCCTCTGCCTTTGTGTGCATGACATGCGGGCCAGCTGAACTGCGGTGACCATCAACTTTCTACCACAGACACACCCGATTGGACGCGGTTTGCCTGCTCCGCAGCTGTGCTCCGATCCGTACTCCCGCACCATCGAATTTTCATCCAACGGCTATGACACATTTCGTCCCGGGAATCAATCCTCAGCTGGAGTACTTATGTACTACAGGTAGTACCCGCCGGTGTGGCCATCTACGCCTCGTAACGCCCCGACGCCCAGCTGTGGCACCCTCGCCATGGCCACGCCACCATCGGTCGGTTCATCTTGAACGAGTGAGTCGCGAACCATGCCACCACCATGAGAATGACATGTGGGCCAGCCGCAATTAAGGTCCGCATGTCATTGACTCATAGGCCGGGCACTAAGCCACTGAAGTTCGGTCTCGTGGGCCCCGAGAGGGAAATGTAACTCCTGCGGCAGGCCTTGTGGTGCTCCCGCAGTACGAGCTCGTGCCAAAACTTGAATTTGTTTCTTACTACTACCAACTAGTACTAGTAAGGTACACGTGCATTGCACGCGTGAGATTCTGGTGGTTTTGTGCATTATGCTTCTACATGTGGAGCTTTCTGGATTCTAACATGTGGCAAAATCTGGTGGAATGTAAGGTTAGGCATGTTTGATTAACTTAGGTGAGTGTTTGGTTCAAGCCACACCTTAGGCAAGCCACACTAAGGCCCCACATGACATACACACAAAAAATGTGGCAAGATTCCCTTAGGCTTGCCAACTTGTGGCTCTCATTTTGAAGAACTAATAACTTTGCCTAAGCTTAGTTGTGGCAAAGTTAGTCATGAATTCAGTTCAACCTTGGAGTCTCCTAGATTATACATGTGGCAGAATCTGGTGGATGATATCCAGCGGCCAGTAGTGCTCGGATTTGCCATCTTTGTACCGTCGAATTGGCTTCATCCAATGACCAACTTTCAAAGTTTTTCACACACTATATAGGGGGTATAGATATAGATGTGCCGGTCCATTGCAATGGATCCAAAGTATATCTATTTAGTGGAGTGCACTCTAAACACATTATCTATTTATTTTTCTCTAACCTTCCGTAGCCATGCAACCAAGCCACATAAGCTTCATGGGTGCCCCCACATCATATTATTCACACTATGTTGATTGAAAAAAAGATAAATCACCCAAAACAAGATCTTCCCATTTTTTGTTCCTACGACGTTGTGCCGTGCACGTACCTACTAGTTGTATAGTGGTAGTACTAGTAATATAGTATTAGGAGTACAAACTTGGTACTAGTAGGAGTAGTACTAGTACGTAATGGTCCTACTCTATCATCGAGCCCCGTCTAACACCAAATTTCTTGGCTTCCGTGCTACAGTTAGATCTTCCCCTCGTTTCTGTTTTCCAACCCGGCGGCGGGCGGGGTGTCGGTTTGCTCAATGGAGGTCCCACATGAAAGTGAAAATTCTAGGCGACACACCTTCCCTAAGCTATGTGTCATGCCGTACTGGCCGTGTTGTACTCCCGATTCCCGGGCGTGTGGGGGTGCGACACGAACGCGGCAGGCCTTTTCCTTTTACCAGTAATGTGCCCGTGCGTTGCGACGGATCCAAAGTAGTAGAATAGTAGTATTTGTTCACAAACTTGAAAGAAATCACTATTGTTTAGATATCTATCTATCTATCTATACCTATACTAATTACAGACTTCCAAGAAATTACCGTGTTAATTAGAATTTACGGACCATCGATCTGGTGGGGCCAAATTATTACGGTACAGATCTGACGAAATTCTCCCATGTCAAACTGAAAAAAATAAAAAATGAGTGGGGCCAAGAGTTATAACGGAGAACTCAGATTGTAAACTGGAGTAGTCCCATCGGTACAGATCTCCTGAAAATTTCCCATGTCAATCAGAGAAAAAAATGAGTGGGACCAACACTTATAACGGAGGAATAAACTCAGGTTGAAAACGGGGAGAGTCCCTTCGCTCCAGCCTATTGGGAAAACAAGTCATACACCTAAAGGCCTCTTTGTTTCACCATCGTTAATATGTTGTGTTTACTTCTCTCCAAGAACCACTCTTCGTGTTCCCTGAATTTGCCCTGATCTCTTGGATTCCATTGCCATACCCTGATCTCTGTCATCTCTCATCGTTATTATCTTCCGTAGCTTCTTCTCCGTGGACCACCGTTCGTGTTCCCTAATCTCTAGGGTTCCAATTGTTCCATGCCCTGATGTGTCTCATCTCTCCCATCACAAATCTTATGCACGTCCCACACCCAATACCACACCTAAATCCATCAATATTACTATCTGAGATAGGATCCACTAGATTTTTGTTTTCTTATGCTTGGATCAATTCCATCAATGGTGTTCAGGCAGAACGGCCGTCGTTAAATTATGTTGTGTTCGTGAAGCCTTGGTGGCATCCCGTCGCCACGGGCATGCCGCTGCTGCCACCATTACGCAGTGCGAATCTCAACTATGCAGCTAGCATGTAGCATCATTTTGGACGCTCCGACCAACCATGCTACATGCCCACGTTCTCAGAGTAAGGCCCACACGAGCAGAATAACCTATGTGCCGGCGCACAACACGATGACTCCACAATGATCTCCGTCAAGATTGGGGAGAAGAACGCCAAAGCAGTCATGGCGTCCAATGTCCAGTGTTAGAGTAGCAGACCAACACGAACGATTGGTTCTGCGTTCAGTACATCAGCTTTGGGCAGGATCAGTGACAGAATCCCAAGAAATATCCCAAAAGAACTGCACGTGCAGACTGCACTATTCTCTTTGGAGGGAAAATAACTGCTTTCAGAACTGAGATTAATAAAAATCCAGTGCTCACAATGGTACGAGATATTTCAATTCCCATGTTGATATTCTATTTTTTTGTTGACATTTATTAAAGATGCAATATTCTGTTTTCGTATAATACTGCAGTTCTCTGTTTTTGAATTGGTACATTTTTCTGCTTTATGAACTGGTATGCAGATACGTAATTCGTTGGAAATTCCCACACACCATGTCTGGATTCGAATGCAGTTGAATAGATGTAGCTTAATAAATTTGGAGTACAACATTACTGCATTTGTCATGACACAGCATGTCCTATCCTGTTTATGCCATGGTTTTATATTCAATTAAGGTAAATACTTCATAATATATTTAGTATATAGCACTATTTATGTTGATGCAATTAGGATGGAAATAGTGCAGGCCAAGGATCTTTTTTATGCAAAAACAGCAGGAGAGTGTCCAACTGCATTAATATATTAAAGGAAAAAATAGTACAAAAAATATTTACATGGAAATTAAAGGGAAGCAGAAGAAATGTGTTTGTTCTTGACTCTACATGGGGCAGATCATTTTAGGCCCCCTCTTTCACTTTATGGAAGGCCTTTCATCCTCAAAGTTCTTGACATTCAAATTAAATAGCAAATAGTCTAGCAGGTCAAAACGATAATCTCCATTGCAAATGGCTGTTGGATGGGATCTGGGGCTACTCCATCAAAGACTACATAGTTATGAGGTATATTATGGAATCCAATTTGGTTTTTTCTGCAAGGAGCTTTAAGCCAATTTCAGTTTTTTCTGCAAGGAGCTTCACATAGATTCCAAATTGCTAGGTATTAGTATAAGAATTCAATAGTTATATTTTGTTAAACCTGACCCAACAGATTTATGTTACTCCTGCGGATTTGCCGTGTTGTGTCACAGCCCTAGAATTCTGCATTGTAATTAGTTGCATCAGTGAGTGGCATCCATGCATTATGTCTAAATTTCCAGTGAAATTGAATTGAGGGAGTTCTCAAGACTCAGAGATCATCTCTAAAAATGATCAACATTAAAAATTGCTTCAAAGAAACCCAAGAAAATGTTGCTGTTAAACTATAAAAATATTGGCAAGAAGTAAAACTCAAACCAATATTTTTGGAGTCCCAGAAATATTTGTTTGGGGCATTTGAGTTAATCCAATAATTATTTGCATTGGACTTATATTTGTGATATATTAACTACATGTCCAATAATTCTGATAATTGTTGAGGGGCTTTGGAATAATCCCTGTAGTCCCTGCAACAATTATCAGAAGCGGAAAAAATTAGTTTGGTTCAAAAACCAAATTAAAACCCATTTGCATAGATAGAAAACGGAAACTAAATTAGAAACAAAGAGAGAGACTAACCTGGGCCAACTCACCTGTACAGCCCACCTAGCGGCCCAAGTGGCCGGCCCAGCCCCCCCCAACGCCCCTGTCGTCTTCCTCCTTATGCCAGGAGGACAACCAGGTGCGTGGCGAGCGCCGACGCAGCCCTGGCCACCTCCTGCTTCCCGGACTCCTCCTAGCGTCGCCACGACGACGCCCCGAATCCCCGTCCCCTCTCCCTCACTCGCCGCTCTCTCTCTCCTCACCGGGGTCCCTCTCTCTTCCCCACCGAGCGGAGCTCGATGTCGCCGACGAGCTCCACCATGGCCACAGCTACCCCCTCGCTCCCTCTCCGCATCCCTGAGCTCCGCCCTGACCCCGCGGAGCTACACACCCGCCGCACGCGACCAGAGGAGGCCCTAGTCGACCGGAGCGTCGTCATCTTCATCGTCGGTACCGGAGATTGCCGCCGTCAGTTTGCCGTCGCAAAAGCTTCCCCGAGCCCGCCAAGTTCTCCGTTGGAATCCCAGTGAGCTCACGGTCCAAATCCCCCTCTTCCCCGCCTCGATTTCTTGTCGTAGCCGCCGTGCCTCTCTCACCCGACAGCGCTGCCGCCAAAGCTCACCGGCGATGACACTCCGGTGACCATTTGGTCCCGGGCATGCGTCCAACGCCCTCGCCGTACCGCGTAGACGCCGCAGGTGCTAACCTCGCATGGCCACGGCCGCTGTAGCCTCGACCCCGAGCTCGCCCGAGCTCCGGCCGCCGCCCAACTCGCCGTAGCCGCCGCTACGGGCCACCCCAGATCCATCCGCTGCCACCAGTGGATGCGCCACTCCTCCAGCTCACAATAGAGCCAAACCCCGTCGCAAGCCATCGTCTGTAGCGCCATCCTGAGCAACTCTGATGAGGTCTCGCCGTCGCCGTGGTCGTCGGTGTCACTAGCTGAGGTGGCGCCGGTTTAGTTAGCACTAATGACCCTGCTAAACACCCCTAGGGCCACTGCCATGTGGGCCCCCGAGCCAGTTAGGTTAGTTTTAATTTTCTGCTTAAAGTTAGTTAAACCCAGCGGGACCCACACGTCAGCTTTGACCGTGCTGACATGGCTGTTGACTGGCCCCATCTGTCATGTTGACTTTGCTGACGGGGTCGTTGACCGGACCCATCTGTCAGCGTCACTAACCAGTCCCTGTCACTGACCAGTGGACCCCACAGGTCAGGGTTTGACCTGGACCGCCGCAGTTGACCCGTTGACGTCATAGTGACACAATGCTGACGCAGTAACGCATTATCTGGATTTATTCTTATTCAGGAAATTTCAGAAAATGCCCTAAACTTCTAAAATTCATAGAAATTCAATCGTAACTCCAAATGCAAAGATTTATATATGAAAAATAATCAGAAAAATCCAATCTATCCATCTGCACTGGTTTCATGCATGTTTAAAGAACTTAACCTTGCTGTTTAGTGCAAAACATGATAAGGCACTATTTAAATTCATAATTTGAATTTGGGGTTGAACCTTTGGTTCAATATGACCCAAATCCATCTGGTTGTAGTTGCATTAGGCCAACAGACTCATATTGCCATGTTATGAGCATGCATCATATTGTGCATCGCATTGATTGTGTTTCCTTCTCTGTTGCCGGTATTTGTCCCCTCTCGGTAGACGATGTGCCGACGATGAGATCGATGACACCGATAAAGAACTATATTATCTTTAGAAGTGCCAGGCAAGCAAACCCCCTTGTTCATTCCGATAAAATCCCACTCTCTCACTCCTGCTCTCTTTTATTGCATTAGGACAACAACGATTCATGTGTTACTTGCTGCGGTAGCTGAACCCCTTTATCCTTTGCATGACCTGTCATTCCACAGTAAATAGATGAAACCCACTAGCATGAGTAGGAGTTGTTTGAGCCCTGATGTGCCTACTCATTCATGCTTGTTTGTCATGCCTGCTACTGCTTAGAGTTGAGTCGGGTCTGATTCATCGGTAATGAATGGGAATGGTGATGAACATGTCCTACTGTGTGTGAGCTAAGTGTGTGAATACGATTTGGTAAAGGTAGCGGTGAGAGGCCATGTAGGAGTACATGGTGGGTTGTCTCATTGAAGCCGTCCTCAGGAACTGAGTTCTGTGTTTGTGATCCATGAAACAGTTACTACCACACATTGGGATCCTTAATTGACTCTCTCGGCTTCTTAATCACCCTTGTCCTCTGTCCAGGAGTTGCAAGTAGTTTCTGGTGTTTGTAGTATGCTGGGGGCCGCACGCAATGCTGACCGTAGGGGTGGGCTGTGTTGCGGTAGGCACGTGGCACGGTGTACCGATTCGCCCGTTTGGTGTCTCGGGAACCCTGCTCACATCGTTCGGGGCCGTATGTGGAAACCTCGGCCGGACTCCCTGCGGATGGAACCTGAATAGGCGATAAACCTGGACTAGAGACTTGAGTGTTTAGGTAGGCCGTGGCCGACACCCTCGCTGGGTTTCCGCTTGAAGGTTGCCGAGTACATATCGTGTAAACGGCGATAAGTGGTGAGAGCGTGTGTGAAGAAGTACACCCCTGCAGGGTTAACATCATCTATTCGAATAGCCGTGTCCGCGGTAATGGACTTCTGGGTTGCCTATAACAGTTCATAGACAAGTGAAAGTGGATACTCTAAAATGCGCAAGATAAGCGTGAGTGCTATGGATGGCGTTCTCGTAGGAAGACAGGAGCAGATCCATAGTGGTGTATTGATATGGTGAATATGTGGACTCGTGTGCGCCACCTCAAAAGATTTACTTGCAGTCGTAGTTCAGGATAGCCACCGAGTCAAAGCTGGCTTGCTGCAGTCAAACTCCACCACCCCCTTTATTTATACTGATGCATATGTAGCTAGTTCTGATGTAAGTCTTGCTGAGTACGTTTGTACTCACGTTTGCCTATTTTATGTTTTGCAGAGAGACGTCAGTCTCGCTAGTAGTTTCGTGTGGACTTCGACGTTTAGCTTGATACCTCAGCTACGATCTTGTGCCCTCGGCAGGATCTGGTAGATAGTCAGGCTTCTCAGCCTTTTTTATTTGTAGATGTCTGTACTCAGACATGTTAGGCTTCCGCATGTGCTTTGACTTGTATGCT
Organism: Aegilops umbellulata; assembly: GCA_032464435.1. NCBI lineage: Eukaryota > Viridiplantae > Streptophyta > Magnoliopsida > Poales > Poaceae > Aegilops > Aegilops umbellulata. The sequence continues at coordinate 487,019,902 of CP136060.1, read as the reverse complement.
CTGAATGTTGGGTCATGAGACCCATGATTGTAATATCTCGCTCCTCGGAGCCTAATGAATAAATACTTTGAGTCGTAGAGTTATGTTGTGATGCCATGTTGTATTTACACATATCGAGCATATTGTGTGTATGATTGAAATGCTTGGTATGTGTGGGATCCGACAATCTAGTTGTTTATCCTTGGCAGCCTATCATATGGGGAAATGTAGTCTAGTGCTTTCTGAGCGATAGTAGTCCGCTACAGCCCGGTTCACCGGAGTCCTGCTAGCCCGGCACTACTGCTCGGAACACTTGACTGGCCGGCATGTGTTTCACTTCGTTCCTGTGTCTGTCCCTTCGGGGAAATGTCACGCGGTGACATCTGGAGTCCTGCCTAGCCTGCTACAGCCCGGGTCACCGGAGTCTTGTTAGCCCAGTGCTACAGCCCGGATTCACACGTTGATGACCGACGTGCTCGATGTGATTCATGTATGCCTGTCCTCATGGGTTAGTGCCGCTTTGGGTTCATGACTAGCCATGTTGGCCCGGGTTCTTTGTCATATGGATGCTAGCGACACTATCATATACGTGAGCCAAAAGGCGCAAACGGTCCCGGGCCAGGTAAGGTGGCACCCGTGGGAATACCGTGCGTGAGGCCGCAAAGTGATATGATGTGTTACATGCTAGATCGGTGTGACTTAGGATCGGGGTCCTGACAGCGTTGGTATCAGAGCCTGACTGCCTGTAGGATTACCAAGCCAAACTGGTCGAAGTTGTGTCTATAAATGCTTTGGTTATGTAAGGGAATTGATTGTGGTAGGGAACGTAAGGCTCTTTTTACTCCTTATACCTCATGGCCTTCTGATCTGAGTCATCCTCTTCTCTGCTACGGGGTATAAGAACTAGGTTTCTCATCTATCTATCAGGATGACGTGTTGCTAATCCATAGACTTTTAAGATTGTTGGTTTTAAACCCCAGTTTAATTTCTACTACCTCTGTGTGTTCACAGTTGCTCTCGAAACATTGATATTGTGATGTTGAGTGGTTATGCCACCATTTTGCAAGATGTCTCAAATATTTTTGAGCATCTACAGTCGTTATGCTGTCCGAGTCATCTCAGGTCTCTAAATAGTCTGATTTGCAAATCCTTTCTTTCCGTTCCCGGTGTCCTTTATGGTCGGAATAAGCACACCACTCGTTGAGTTGAGGTACTCTGTTGCCTCGACATATATGTTGGAGCTATTATTATGACCCTAGGTGTCTTAGAGGATCGCCTAGTAAGTTAGCAATGCCTTGTATCCCCAGTGTGATGATTCTGGCCATCATTCTCGAAAGCATCTCGCAATGCCAATTAGTAGTAGGTATTCTACTCCTGGATTTTGAACCCGAGATTCACCCTACTTCATGTTGTTAGTATTTGCTAGTTCCCTTAAGATATTAGTAACCTTTGCATTAGTCCTCGCGGTCCGTGGTAATTCCTTCTTCCAAATACCACGAACCATCCTTGGCAGGAGTTCTTTTGAACCAAAAGCTCACAATCAGAGTACTCTTGAGGAGTTCTCCATTCATAATTGTGAATCTGCCAGTCCTTCTTCTTCTGCATGGGTTATCCGGAAGAAATATGTTGAGCTTTGCTCGACATACTAATCTATGCATCCACAACTCAGAAAAACATATGTTCCTTCGAGTTGTCCCTCTTTAGTCGTCCTCTGACCTTCGTCTATCAATTGATAGTCAAGAGTATGTGTGCATTCGTTCATCGGTGCCTATCATTCTTGTGGTCCGTCGAGCCATTCTATTCCAGAATGACTAGGAGAAACAAGATCCAGTACCTCATCCATCTCTTGGATTGGGTCAAAGAAATTGTATTCCGTGGATCAAAATGCCAAACCAGCTTTTGCTCTGCTCTACCCTAAAGTATTACCGTCTTATGTCAAGAATGTCATGGGAATTGCACCAACTCTTATGAATTCTTGTTGTAGTGATACTTCTTGCCATCATTGTTCATCGGTTTCCGTGTTATTGTAACCAGAATGCCGGCAAGTAAGTCGTGATGTGTGAAATCAATACTCCCAGCAACTCTGTTGCTTGGTAGTAAATGGACAATATTCTCATTCTTAGCGTGTTGGTTATTAAATCATCATCCTAAGATTGATTGTGCTATCTAGTCCTTATTTCCTGGTGCACTCTTCGATCAACGAGTTGGGATTTTGCGAAACCCTTGCTCTTTTGATCATATCGTCTTGCCTTGAAAAGCAAGATTGATCTCGAGCTTAGTATCATATCGGTGGTTCGTGATATTCTGAATATCTTCTCGGAAGTATCACCAGGTTGTCCCCTGACCGCTATGTTGAGTTCGTGATCAAGTTGGTTTCTTGTGAACCACCCTTTCTCCAAGAATATGTGTTGGATACCCCTGAGCTAGTTGGTTGAGCTAAACAACAACTTGGAGAGATGGAAGATAAAAGCTTGTCCAACTTAGTTCATCACTAAGGGATATCCTTGTGTGTGTGTTGAAGAAAGATGATATCTCCTTCGATTGGTCCTCGTGATCAGTTGTTCGATCTGTTGTCTTGTCAAAAACTTTGACTTGAGTATGGGCCATCGTCAAGTCAAATCAGAACCAACGGTGTTCGTAATGTTGTCTTACTCGGGGTTGATCCCTCGAGCATACACCATTACATCTTTTGGTCTGGCCAATAGTATCACTGTATTCACATGATGGTGGAAGTCCAGTGATATGGAAATACCGATGAGTTGTTGTTGAGCCCATCAACAGCATTTTGTCTCCCCCATGATTCATGTTGAACGCTACACTAGTATTGGAAACTTTGTAAGCAATGCCTTCGTGTTTCGTTCATGAAGCCTATGCTTGGATGGAAGAAGTGATTTCCTCGAATTCATGTGCATCTGGTGCAAGTTGCCGCCGTGGGTTCGAGAAAGATTGTTTTTGCTTCCTTCGGAGCCATCCCAAGTCAGTCATGCATATGTGTGAAGTATTCTATGGTTTGAAGACTTGAAACCTTCAGCCCATATGTATTCCCTAGCACCCCAAGCCACTGATTGATTTGTTCAAGGAAAAGGAGTTGTTGTTGGAATACTAGTTCATGCACAAGACTTCAGTATCCTCGTTGATGGTGCCCCACCTGAACTCGATAGTGTTTTATTATAAGACTACTATATGGTCATGCTTGTCTGGGACAGCGTGTTCACAGGTTTGTAGCAGAACCAGCTCATGTTTTGGAGCTTGCTATCGTAGTTCATATCCCGAGAATCTCGCAACGTCATCTCGTCAATTTGTGCTGCAACCTTTCTTTTCGGGCATGCTGGGTCTGAAGTATCCTATTACCAATCGGATCTGAATCTCAGGCAGATATGATGGTTGGAATATTCCCAACATTTGCATTTTGTTCCCAGCTTGCACTGTCGTTGTGCCATTCTACCCTGGGTCCCATCCATTTCCGATGATAAGCAAATCATTCCTTATGTTGTCTTCAACAAGGTAGTCCACATCATCCATCCTAGTCCGAGTACGCCATTTCTTCAAGTTCGTTCAAAAGATCGTTTGTGATTGCCTTAGGCTGGAATAAAGAGCTTCAATGATCTCTGGATCAAAAGTAATTCTTTTTGCCACTTAAGGGAATAGTTCTTTGAGTCACCTTCCCCGAGGTGCCCCGTTTTGGATCATGGCAATTATTCCCTCGCCATCGTGACACCATCCACCATCTTTCTAAGTGTGGAATTGGTGCCCACCAAATCAAACCTCGTTGTTTATTCTTCCGTCCCTCTCGATGTGTTTTGTGTCTCAACTCGAGATGTTCCAACATCTCATTCCACGAATTGATCTTGAATGCTCGGTCTTCGAGGAGATCGTTTCCTATAGAGTTCTTTCTGTCGCCATCGTGTTGGATGAAGATCTCAAAAGCGAGGACGTCAAGATCAATATGATGCAATGAAGTTACCTCTTCGAGAAGGGCAGTTCAACTGAGAAGATTGTGATAGCTTGCGACCCCTCTGTCTTCTTACCTCATGACTGGAACCTCGGGACGAGATTCTTGTTTTAGTGGGGGTGAGTTGTCACAGCCCTAGAATTCTGCATTGCAATTAGTTGCATCAGTGAGTGGCATCCATGCATCATGTCTAAATTTCCAGTGAAATTGAATTGAGGGAGTTCTCAAGCCTGAGAGATCATCTCTAAAAATGATCAACATTAAAAATTGCTTCAAACAAACCCAAGAAAATGTTCCTGTTAAACTATAAAAATATTGGCAAGAAGTAAAACTCAAACCAATATTTTTGGAGTCTCAGAAATATTTGTTTGGGGCATTTGAGTTAATCCAATAATTATTTGCATTGGACTTATATTTGTGATATATTAACTATATGTCCAATAATTCTGATAATTGTTGAGGGGCTTTGGGATAATCCCTGTAGTCCCTGCAACAATTATCAGAAGCGGAAAAAATTAGTTTGGTTCAAAAACCAAATTAAAACCCATTTGCATATATAGAAAACGGAAACTAAATTAGAAACAAAGAGAGAGACTAACCTGGGCCAACTCACCTGTGCAGCCCACCTGGCGGCCCAAGTGGCCGGCCCAGCCCTCCCCCCAATGCCCCTGTCGTCTTCCTCCTTATGCCAGGAGGACAACCAGGTGCGTGGCGAGCGCCGACGCTGCCCTGGCCACCTCCTGCTTCCCGGACTCCTGCTAGCGTCGCGACGACGCCCCGAAGCCCCGTCCCCTCTCCCTCACTCGCCGCTCTCTCTCTCCTCACCTGGGTCGCTCTCTCTTCCCCACCGAGCGGAGCTCGATGTCGCCGACGAGCTCCACCATGGCCACAGCTACCCCCTCGCTCCCTCTCCGCATCCCTGAGCTCCGCCCTGACCCCGCGGAGCTACACACCCGCCGCACGCGACCAGAGGAGGCCCTAGTCGACCGGAGCGTCGTCATCTTCATCGTCGGTACCGGAGATTGCCGCCGTCAGTTTGCCGTCGCAAAAGCTTCCCCGAGCCCGCCAAGTTCTCCGTTGGAATCCCAGTGAGCTCACGGTCCAAATCCCCCTCTTCCCCGCCTCGATTTCTTGTCGTAGCCGCCATGCCTCTCTCACCCGACAGCGCTGCCGCCAAAGCTCACCGGCGATGACACTCCGGTGACCATTTGGTCCCGGGCATGCGTCCAACGCCCTCGCCGTACCGCGTAGACGCCGCAGGTGCTAACCTCGCATGGCCACGGCCGCTGTAGCCTCGACCCCGAGCTCGCCCGAGCTCCGGCCGCCGCCCAACTCGCCGTAGCCGCCGCTACGGGCCACCCCAGATCCATCCGCTGCCACCAGTGGATGCGCCACTCCTCCAGCTCACAATAGAGCCAAACCCCGTCGCAAACCATCGTCTGTAGCGCCATCCTGAGCAACTCCGGTGAGGTCTCGCCGTCGCCGTGGTCGTCGGTGTCACTAGCTGACGTGGCGCCGGTTTAGTTAGCACTAATGACCCTGCTAAACACCCCTAGGGCCACTTCCATGTGGGCCCCCGAGCCAGTTAGGTTAGTTTTAATTTTCTGTTTAAAGTTAGTTAAACCCAGCGGGACCCACACATCAGCTTTGACCACGCTGACATGGCTGTTGACTGGCCCCATCTGTCATGTTGACTTTGCTGACGTGGTCGTTGACCGGACCCATCTGTCAGCGTCACTAACCAGTCCCTGTCACTGACCAGTGGACCCCACAGGTCAGGGTTTGACCTGGACCGCCGTAGTTGACCCGTTGACGTCATAGTGACACAATGCTGACGCAGTAATGCGTTTTCTGGATTTATTTTTATTCAGGAAATTTCAGAAAATGCCCTAAGCTTCTAAAATTCATAGAAATTCAACCGTAACTCCAAATGCAAATATTTATATATGAAAAATGATCAGAAAAATCCAATCTATCCATCTACACTGGTTTCATGCATGTTTAAAGAACTTAACCTTGCTGTTTAGTGCAAAACATGATAAGGCACTATTTAAATTCATAATTTGAATTTGGGGTTGAACCTTTGGTTCAATATGACCCAAATCCATCTGGTTGTAGTTGCATTAGGCCAACAGACTCATATTGCCATGTTATGAGCATGCATCATATTGTGCATCGCATTGATTGTGTTTCCTTCTCTGTTGCCGGTATTTGTCCCCTCTCGGTAGACGATGTTCCGACGATGAGATCGATGACACCGATAAAGAGCTATATTATCTTCAGAAGTGCCAGGTAAGCAAACCCCCTTGTTCATTCCGATAAAATCCCACTCTCTCGCTCCTGCTCTCTTTTATTGCATTAGGACAACAACGATTCATGTGTTACTTGCTGCGGTAGCTGAACCCCTTTATCCTTTGCATGACCTGTCATTCCATAGTAAATAGATGAAACCCACTAGCATGAGTAGGAGTTGTTTGAGCCCTGATGTGCCTACTCATTCATGCTTGTTTGTCATGCCTGCTACTGCTTAGAGTTGAGTCGGGTCTGATTCATCGGTAATGAATGGGAATGGTGATGAACATGTCCTACTGTGTGTGAGCTAAGTGTGTGAATACGATTTGGTAAAGGTAGCGGTGAGAGGCCATGTAGGAGTACATGGTGGGTTGTCTCATTGAAGCCGTCCTCAGGAACTGAGTTCTGTGTTTGTGATCCATGAAACAGTTACTACCACACATTGGGATCCTTAATTGACTCTCTCGGCTTCTTAATCACCCTTGTCCTCTGTCCAGGAGTTGCAAGTAGTTTCTGGTGTTTGTAGTATGCTGGGGGCCGCACGCAGTGCTGACTGTAGGGGTGGGCTGTGTTGCGGTAGGCACGTGGCACGGTGTACTGATTCGCCCGTTTGGTGTCTCGGGAACCCTGCTCACATCGTTCGGGGCCGTATGTGGAAACCTCGGCCGGACTCCCTGCGGATGGAACCTGAATAGGCGATAAACCTGGACTAGAGACTTGAGTGTTTAGGTAGGCCATGGCCGACACCCTCACTGGGATTTCGCTTGAAGGTTGCCGAGTACATGTCGTGTAAACGGCGATAAGTGGTGAGAGCGTGTGTGAAGAAGTATACCCCTGCAGGGTTAACATCATCTATTCGAATAGCCGTGTCCGCGGTAATGGACTTCTGGGTTGCCTATAACAGTTCATAGACAAGTGAAAGTGGATACTCTAAAATGCGCAAGATAAGCGTGAGTGCTATGGATGGCGTTCTCGTAGGAAGACGGGAGCGGATCCATAGTGGTGTATTGATATGGTGAATATGTGGACTCGTGTGCGCCACCTCAAAAGAGTTACTTGCATTCGTAGTTCAGGATAGCCACCGAGTCAAAGCTGGCTTGCTGCAGTCAAACTCCACCACCCCCTTTATTTATACTGATGCATATGTAGCTAGTTCTGATGTAAGTCTTGCTGAGTACGTTTGTACTCACGTTTGCCTATTTTATGTTTTGCAGAGAGACGTCAGTCTCGCTAGTAGTTCCGTGTGGACTTCGACGTTTAGCTTGATACCTCAGCTACGATCTTGTGCCCTCGGCAGGATCTGGTAGATAGTCAGGCTTCTCAGCCTTTTTTATTTGTAGATGTCTGTACTCAGACATGTTAGGCTTCCGCATGTGCTTTGACTTGTATGCTCTGAATGTTGGGTCATGAGACCCATGATTGTAATATCTCGCTCCTCGGAGCCTAATGAATAAATACTTTGAGTCGTAGAGTTATGTTGTGATGCCATGTTGTATTTACACATATCGAGCATATTGTGTGTATGATTGAAATGCTTGGTATGTGTGGGATCCGACAATCTAGTTGTTTATCCTTGGCAGCCTATCATATGGGGAAATGTAGTCTAGTGCTTTCTGAGCGATAGTAGTCCGCTACAGCCCGGTTCACCGGAGTCCTGCTAGCCCGGCACTACTGCTCGGAACACTTGACTGGCCGGCATGTGTTTCACTTCGTTCCTGTGTCTGTCCCTTCGGGGAAATGTCACGCGGTGACATCCGGAGTCCTGCCTAGCCTGCTACAGCCCGGGTCACCGGAGTCCTGTTAGCCCAGTGCTACAGCCCAGATTCACACGTTGATGACCGACATGCTCGATGTGATTCATGTATGCCTGTCCTCATGGGTTAGTGCCGCTTTGGGTTCACGACTAGCCATGTTGGCCCGGGTTCTTTGTCATATGGATGCTAGCGACACTATCATATACGTGAGCCAAAAGGCGCAAACGGTCCCTGGCCAGGTAAGGTGGCACCCGTGGGAATGCCGTGCGTGAGGCCGCAAAGTGATATGATGTGTTACATGCTAGATCGGTGTGACTTAGAATCGGGGTCCTGACATGTTGCTCTTGCAAAGAAAAGACATCTTTACAGTGTCGCTCTCCAATCTTCTCATATTGATCCAGCCGTGACGATTTCCAATTGGTAACTGGATAGCTATTCCAATTGCTCATGACCTCTCCGTGTCACACGGATGTTGCGCCAGTGTGCAGACGGCCACCCAAGTATACTTCGTTTTCAAATTGGAACTTGATGCACACGCAACCATATCCACTGCTCCGCATGCTGGCCCACGGAGTCTAGCAGCCAGACGACCGCTTAGATGCCTCCTCCATATGGTTTATAAAGGGCTGAACTGCTTGAGTGCTATTCACGTGATGAAAGGAATACATTGGAACAAAGAACAGTACAAGAATTGAAGAAAAAGCAGCAGTAGGCTCCCCACTTTTACTCTTTTTCCTTTTAGTTACTGCACGTCTCGATTAGATTTAGTTCTTTCTCACCTTAAATCACAAGAGTACTCGGTAAACAATGTTCTTTTAGAAATACAACATGGATGCCAAAGTTATTTAGTGATGTCAATCTAGGTTTCAAAGGATTTGATTATGGAAGTTTTACTTATTACTTCACAGAATACAGAAGGTGCACACACAAACTTTGCTTACTTAATTGTTTTATGTGATACACACATTTCCAATCGTCGCAATTTGTTCCATCGAATTCTACTTAGTAGATCGCCGGATATATTTTCTCATATGTATCTAATTAGGCTTGCAAGATACTTGATTTTTAAAATAATTTGTTACTTGCACTTCAAATTTACAGATGAACTACAGTGATATACATGCCTGATGAGATCTTTCTAGAAAAATCTTATTACGGAAGCTTCTAATTCATTAGTTCTTATTTGCATTCCTTTATTTTGCTGATACAACGGTACTCAAGATTAGAAAAGAGTGAACAATGAAATCATATATCTGTAATCCTATTTTTTCTACATTTGAATTACCAACACCTATATATAACATTTTTTTTGAAAATATCCTATTTGTGGGGTTACGCAAGAGATTACTAATGTGCAGATCTAAGATAGAAAGCGGTAGGAACAAACAGTGCAGACATTGTCCTTCAGTGTAAAATGATTTTTTTAAGTTAAGTTTAAAGTGAGCTCAAAGGAGCCATTCAAGGTTTCCTTTCAGGTGCGCAAAATATTATGATATATTAGTGTCATTGGGTTTTAGATGGCTGGAAACCGTACATGATTTTCCCCTCACGCCATTAGTGAAAGGATAAGGTAGTATCTTTTTGTGATGGAACATAAATTTATCGTTTCTATAGTAAACGATGATACCTAATAATCCAAGTCTTCGGGAGACATACAAGAGGAAACTATTGTTGGATACTGTCATGTTAGCACGCATAATCTTCTCTTTTAATCGATATATGGTGTTTCTATCACACGGTGACCAATATGCATCATTGCATGTTATATTTGCACTGATTCAAAATGATAATATAATTTATTTCATAATGTTTATTTCCATCTAATATTGCATGCAATAAAGATAAATATAAGTTCAACTTATATACACATACCTATAATAGGCTAGCCCGTGCGGACGCACGAGTTGACGACTAGTACTCCTAATATATTACTCCCTCTGTACCTAAATATTTGTCTTTTTTGAGATTTCAAATGGACTATCACATACGGATTATATAGACATATTCTAGTGTTTCTAGCAAAATGCCAGCGCGTTGCACGAAGTCGATGGAAAGGTAAGCACAACTTATAAATTGACGGATGGAGTACTAGTTACAGTGATGCATATAATTAAGCAAAGGGATCGCACATGTCGGTATTGACTGGAACGAGAATGCAACAACACAATAAGAATTAACTCCACGATGATGCGATCATAGTGGTGGTTACAGAAGGCAAGAAGAAAGATGGATCCACGAACGTACGACCTCATCCTCCTCAACTTAGTGCGTCGGGCCACCGACCGGCGGCTAAGGAGCGGTGGCTTTTGTGGTGAGGTCAAGGTGCTTCTCAGCAAAGGCAACTAAGGCTTCCAGCCGGTTGAGGAAGGCCAACCTTGTAGCGTCCTCACTGGCCTTGTAGATACCTATGTACATGATTTTCTCGTACACGTGGATGTGTAGGTCGACGAATTCTTGCAGGGCGAGGCGCCTCGCGGCGAGCGTGACCTCCAGGTGGACATTCTTCGTGGCGTCGGCGGGCAGTCGCAGGGCCACCAGTGCTTGAAAGAGGTTCCGGCCATGGAGGCCGATTAGGGTGGCAGGCAATAAGGAGCCCGGGCGCGCGGGCTGGAGGAGTACGGTGATGTCGTCCGCGAGCTTCTTGATGACGGTGAACTTGTTGCTCGTGGCAACGATCATCTGGTCCAACTGAGAGTCATAGTTGGCATCGACGGCGGCCATCCACCAGCCGGTCTCCAACACTGTCTGGAGACGATCCTCGGCGCCATGCCACAGGCCAGCGTCGTGGACCATCTGGCCCAGCCGCTGGCCGCTCACACGCATCGCCGCCATGGGTCTGGAGTGAGCTCTTTTGCGCTTAGTGTAGGTGCTTAGGCAAATGCTTAGGTGCGTACGATGTGGTAGATGTAGTGGAATGGAGGGCGCCTTTATATGAGCGCAATGAGGGCAAACTGCGTTGCATTCACATCGTGCAGCTTCTTTTCCTGTACCTCCTCCCATTACTTCCCTCATGCATTATTTGAAGGAGGATGCATTGGCCGTTCAACATTTCGGGAACCGCTACTCCCTCCCTCGTCTGCATTAAAGCTGTATCGGGAACTGCGCCACCCGCTGCATTAAAGTCATCTTACGAAAACCACTCGTTTCTTCACATTATATACGTACTTCCTCCACAAACTCAAATTACAGGTACCAATGCAAAATTTAATGTTTGCTTTGAGAGTCAGCTTTTCTTTTCTTTTACTGGGATCATTAATACCCCACATGCATGCAAGAAAACTGAGTGGAAGAAGTAGCTGACTGTCATTATGACTGCATGCATGCAACTATTAAACATGTTGCTAGTACGAGAAAATATCATTAATTTTGCCTCGATTACTGTTGGTGGCCTTGTATAGATGCAAAACATATATTTCATAGTGGCCTTGTATATAAAAATGGAGGGAGTACAATATATATGGCCAACATCATATAGCCAGCAGTTTAGTTGTCAAAGAATTTCAGGGTGCTTAGTTTTGTCAAAGAATTCCAGGGTGCTTAGTTTTATTTGAGGGGTGGGTTGTGCACTTGTGCTGGACACCATTATTGTGACAAGCCTTTTTAATAGTACTACATGCATAATTTGGCGACGAGCGCTCTCTATATGTACCACCTTTTTTTAATTTCAAGTTTTGCTCCATGGCGCAATCCATCGATACTACTACTATCCAAAAGTGGAGTATATACATTTTTTTAAATGCTAGAGGGCGGGGCAGTCTAGCTCGGTCGGTTTCACGAGAGGCGAGGGCCTTTGTAATTTGACGGCTCATTACTGCTGTCAAACCGAATAGTACTGCGCCACCAACTGCACGCCCGGTGCCTCCATTAAACCCCTCCGTTAAACCCGCATGCAAACCGAGAATCCTACTCTGGCCACACGTCCGTTCATGAGCGCGCCGGAATTAAACACAACATCGGTCGAGCTCCTCCCGTCCGCCATCAGTTTAAACGAGGCTAGACGCCGGCCAACCTCCTACCGTCCGCCCTCTATTTACACGAGGCCAGACAGACAGCGGGCAAGAATCGCACCCCTCCGCCGCTCCCCCATCTCCTCCTTCACCATTTTCTCCACTCCTCCAATGGCTTCCGATGAGCCGTTCACCGGCATATTACCCGACTGGGTGGCCCGCCGAGACCTCCGGATACGGGCGAGGCCGCTCGGTGCTTCACCAACCTCGCTTGGCCCGACGGAGCCAGTTGCCACCCCAAGCAGGCGCGTGGTTCAGCAACTCGCCGCTCCAATTGAGCTCGATGAGGAGTGGCGAGTTGCTCCACGCCTGCACGGCGGCGAGCACACCGGTACGGGTGGCGTCGCTGCCGCGTCATACCGCGCCGCCAGTGTCTGCGGTGGCCGCGCCTCCCGTGTCTGTGGGCGTGCCTCCCGTGCCTGCGGCAGCGCCATGCAGACAGAGACAAAAGCCAGGTGCGTGGAGAGCGACGAGAAGGTGGCCAGCTTCTCCGTGTCCGCCACCATCATCGAGGAGAAGTAGAACACGGGAGGCCGCCGCCACTTGGGACCCATGAAGGCCACCGCCGAGGCGACGACCGCGGATTCAGGTGGTTTCTTTGCTGCTTCGTCTCTTCCGAGGACCTTCGTCGACCCTGCAAGTGTCTGACGTACATGAGGAAGAAAAAGGGATCCGCGGGCGGCCATTTAGAACTAAAATAAGTCTAGATACATCCATTTCTAGGACAAGTATTTCCGGGCGGAGGGAGTATTAATTATACAAGAGAGCCGGATTGGCACCTCTTAGTTCATGTAAATGTAATGAAATCCATCATGTTTATATGAAGATCCGGCTTTTTTATACGAAATCCTTCATGCTTATATGAAATCAGTCCGTGTTTGCACGAATTTCATCTGGTTGGTTAGAGCTGTAAAAATGTATGCCGCTGGCGTTTGATGTCATCCTCCACTTAAGGAAGCGGGAGGAAATTTGCCGGCTGGCGTTGGAGATGCTCTTTATGCTGGAAATAATAGAGTGACATCCAATCCATTTGAGTTAATTGCCTGTATGATTGTCCCTCTATAAAAAGTTAATTGCATGTACAGTGTACACGTGACTTGCAGGGTGGCTACAACTTCGTACAGAAAGTTAAAAAGAAACAAGTCCATCCTTAATCTTGTATTCTAAGTACTCTATGGGTTCCACTGTCAGTACAGTAGCGAAAGAAGTATATATTAAATAAGTAGAGTTATATATAATATAAAAATATAAAGTTAAAAGACAGAATTCAAACTCATGTCATCACGTTGCGAGCATCCGGCGCTAACCAGCCCAGCACATTTTTGTTGTAGACCATGCTGGAGCTATATCTCCATGTCTACTCTTGCATATACTCCATTCGTTCCTAAATATTTGTCTTTTTCAGATTTCAAATGGACTACCACATACGGATGTGTATGTAGACATATTTTAGAGTGTAGATTCACTCATTTTGCTCCGTATGTCTTTTCAGGAAGGGGTCAGATTTGTCCTTGATTTATTTATGAGGTATCCAGATGGCACTGCACCGCCAAGAAAAGAGGGCAACATCAAAATTATGGACTACTTTTTTGAGTATGTTGGTAAGGTCTGGTCATAGTCACTTGTTGAAATCTCTAAAAAGACAAATACTCCCTCCGTCCGGAAATACTTGTCATCAAAATGGATAAAAAGAAATGTATCTAAACGTATTTTAGTTTCAGATACATCTCTTTTTATCCATTTTGATGACAAGTATTTTCGGATAGAGGGAGTAGAAAAAGAGTTGGTGATGATGGTGTGCGTGCCATCCTACAATATAGGCCGTCGGATTTATATCTAACGGATAGGAAAGAAACTATGGCAATTTTGCAAAAATATACCCACACGTCTCTCCAAGTTCACAAATAAGGCCTTCCTTCGTTCAACCTTTTCTCTCACAAGATAAACTACTCATACAAATGCATCTTGATGTTCCATGCAACGCACGGGCAACTAGCTAATTTCTTTTAAAATAGTTGCTGCGATAATTGGGTTGATGTGATATATTTTATGTCTGCCCCGAATGATTTTAGATTCACTAGTAGTAACAAAGAAAAGGTTGCCTTGTTAATTAACAGAAAACAGGGTGAAAACTATCACATGAGACGGTAAAAACAAGGCACACTGGGTTCAGCGCCATCGTCACTACAGCTATGCGCGCGCGAGAAGTCTACATATCGAGGGGGCTACCAAGCGAGGCACCGAGACACAATGTTTGAGAGAGAAACCAATTGACAGATTATGATCAGATCTAGTTGTCACCCTTCTACTGTCATTGTTGGGGGGGGGGGAGAGAAATATGTATCGAGAGTGTGCACGGTAGGCACAGAGGCCCAACTAGCGAGTGTGTGTGTGTGTGTTTGAAAGAGGAGTAGATAGATTATTATCAAGATCGATGTACCACCCTACTCCTTCCGCGCCGGGTAGTGTGTGTGTGTATGTTAGAGAGAGAAGCCAGTCGATAGATTAGTGTCAAGATCGAGGTGTCACCCTACACCTTCGGCGTTGGGAAGTGTGGGTGTGTGGGGGGGCAGTGACACTCACATATCTCTACTCTTATAAAAAAACAGAGTTGGTGATGATGGTGTTCCTGCCATGCTGCAATATAGGCCATCCGATTTATATCCGACGGACAGGAAGGAAACTATGGCAATTTTGCAAAAACATACCCACACCCCTCTCCGCATTTGCAAATAAGGCATTCCCTCGTTCATTCTTTTCTCCCACAAGATAAACTTCTCATACAAATGCATCTTGATGTTCCGTGCAACGCATGGGCATCTTGCTAGTAGGGAGATGGAGTTTGTGTGACACATATCTAGCTATATTAAGGGATAGGTAGATAGCATATGTGTGAGAGACATTAGTGGTTGTGGGTGGGCGGAATTAAAGGGGTGGTCGTTTTAGACATAGAGAGCGTGTGTGTTTCTGTGTGAGAGACTTGTAGGACGGGGTAGAAAGATGAATTTAACTCTGACGAAGGGAGAGAAATACACGATGTGCGCGTGTGTGATTCCGATGCCCACAGGGAAATGAGATATGTATGCGTGTGAGAGAGTTTGCACAATTCATTCACATATCACTATCTAGCGATCGTGGACGTGCATCGCTTGAACATAAGTCAATATCTACGTCTATCGTGGCCAAAGGTACAATATTGATTCAACGCTATAAAGATTGGACACTCGCATATCACATTCTTTCTATTTAAATAAGCCTTTTCAGTTGTGCATGCCAAATTTACAGTGATGTTTCTTCAAACAACAAATGTAGCTATCATGTGCATGCACCATTGTTACTCTTGCATTCAAATTCATTAGTCTTGGATGATTTAAATTTCTATTTTGAATTAATATATGTAATATTCATATATGAATTCAATGGGTACGCAATTTATGAAATGGAGGCTATGTAATCATATGAGGTAACACTTTTAAGTAGCTGACTACAATATCCATTTCTTTTTGTGCGCCTCTACACTAACACGTCAATGCATTATGTTTAAACTAAATAACCAATGGCACTAAATTATCTATTTACAAGAGAAATACATAGGCTGAGCGTTTGATCCCTTTTTTGCGAACGCGCCACTACAACCGTAATTGGTCGCGCCCGTGTGAACGTCCAAGTTATCGGCGCATCATCCCGAGTTATTGCCTTTTTTCTGGGGTGGACTTCACACCAGTTATTAACTGCTGACGCGTGCCCCGTGTACACATTCTAGCATGACCTTCCCACTAGCACGGTCCAAAATTAGTTGAAACTGGATACGAACAATCCCACGGGCGGCAAAATCTCCCGCCTCCTTCTAAAATTTCCACCACCTTAGTCTTTAGCATGCGAAATCCCCCTTTTGTCCTTGGTGCACGGAGACCAATAGTTACAATACCGCCCTCATATACATGATAGGTCGGGGCTGCTTTGGTAACTTCCGGTTCCCCCACTACACGACACCCCCATTTCTTCTCCCCCTCCCACAAAAACGACTAACTCCACAGCACCAGAGCATCTTACATCACGCCGTCCGTACTTCGTCGCCCCTTCTCCCCTCCCCTCTCCAAACCCTAGACTGCCCATTCACTGCCAGCGGCGTCCACCTCGCCGGATCTGCTTCTGTGGCAATATCTACCCCTCCCACCTCCCCTAGAAACAAGTAGACTGCTCATCCACCATTGTACCAAAACCCATTCAGTGCCGGCCTTGTCCACGGCGCCAGATCTGCTTCACCGGTACTCTCGTCAACCGTCGCGCATCTGCAGCTGCTCATTCGTACTCCCCACCGGAAAAGCTTCGTCCATACCCCCCCGGAGCCGCCCCACCGACGCCCCCGTCGACGGCCTCTGATCCTCTTCGCCGACACCTTCCTCAACCCTACCGGAGCCGCTTCGCCGACACCTTCCTCAACCCTACCGGAGCCGCTTCGCCGACACCATCATCAACCCTACCGGATTAGCTTCGCCTATACCATTCTCAACCCTACAGGGGCCGCTTTGCAAACTCACAAGTCCAAGACCTCAGATCCGCTTCCTCGCACCCTCATCCAACCTACCGGAGCAGCTTCTGACGCCCCGTCCAGGGCCGCAGATCCGCATCGTCGAAACCACCCTTAACCCAACCACCGGAGCAGCTCATGACGCCCCGTCCACGGTCGCAGATCCGCATTGTCGACACTATCCTTAACCCAACCACCGGAGCAGCTTCTGACGCCCCGTCCACGGCCGCAGATCCGCGTCGTCGACACCATCCTTAACCCAACCACCAGAGCAGCTTCACCTACGCCCTCGTCCACGGCCACAGATCCGCTTCACCCACACCGTAGTCCACCCTACCGGAGCCGCTCCACAAACACCCTACTCGACGGTTCTAGATCTCCTTACCGGACCCTGACAGCCAGCGCAACGTCATCACCCTCGACATTTCTAACATGATTCCCACCGTCTAGAGAGATGCCAAGCACCCGCCACGGCCTAGGTACTTGTCACCTTTAAACCCGTCCAGCATCACCTGCCCGATGTACTTCAAATATACTAACCGGTCGTTGTTACCTGTTATGCAGCTGGCAAAAACTACAAGGATGATGTTTCTTCTGGATCTAACAGCTTGGCCAACCAAGATCCTAGACTGAGGCATTGCTATGATCTTGTAAGCGCATCTCTCTCTCTTGTGTTGTTCTATGCCTGCCAGCGTGATTTACTAGGATTTTCGACCAGTAATCCATTTGTGCAGACAATGATTTCTACTATTGGCTGCTAAATTAGATATGTAGATGTCATACATGATACTACCTCGTACCTCCATTCCTAAATATAAGTCTTTTTAGAGATTCCACTATAGGCTACATACGGAGCAAAATGAGTGAATCTACACTCGAAAATGCATCTATATACATCTGTATGTGGTCCATACTAGAATTTCTACAAAGACATATATTTAGGAACAGGGGCAGTACATTACACAAAATCAAAGGTGGCATGTAGGAATTCCAGTGCACTACATTAGGCTCCCTTAGAGTGCCTGCTAGTCCAGCATACAGAGTCATGGCTAGTTTATGGTACACACACAATTGTTAATTGGTGGTTTAAATATATGCAAGGGATATGCAATGTAGTATCATGTAGAGATGTCTGAAATTAGTTGTGTCAACTTGTAGATAGGGTTACACAATGAAAAAGTACAAGATGTATGTCGCAATTTCATGGAACATCGCAAAAAAGGAGAGGCAGCGGTGAGCGTATACATTGTGCTATGGTACGTCACTCCTCCATTGCAATCATCGTGACATGTTATTTGTATGCCAGTTCTATTAGCCAAGTTTCTTAGGGACAGTTATTACGAGGTATCCTAAGAAAATGAGCACATGTGAATATAAGCTCCATGTAATAAGCCAACCAATTCTTTTCATTGTGTTTTCAGCTTATCTTTGGTATGATCAGTGGAAAGTCTAGATTGCATTATATTTTTTTCATTTTGCTGCCCATATGGAAATTGATTTGACTTGCAAACATAAAAAATTGAACCCAGTGCAGTAATTAATATGATAGGAAAACAGACGATCACTATTTGCTCAAAATGCAAATACAAAGATACCATCTACTTGGCACAATCTACTTTGGTCAATGTTTTCCATAGAGATCCCATTGCCTAATTTAAATGAAGAATGCATGACCTACATTTAAATGAAGAACAATTATTTACTGAAATTTGATGGTCCAAGTGGCTGGTTATTATCGTATAGCAGCACCACCTGAAATCATCATATGGCAGCAGCAGCTCATAGCAACTCATCATACAGCAGCAGCAGACTGCAATTCATCATATACCAGCAGCAGCTCATAGCAATTCATCATATAGTAGCAGCAGGAGCAGCTCATAGCAATTCATCATATAGCAGCAGCAGCAGCAGATCATAGCAATTCATCATATAGCAGCAGCAGGAGCAGCTCATACAATTCATCATATAGCAGCAGCAGGAGCAGCTTGTAGCAACTCATCATATAGCAGGAGCAGCAGCTCATAGCAATTCATCATATAGTAGCAACAGGTCATAGCAACTCATCATACAGTAGCAACTCATAGCAATTCATCATATAGCAGGAGCAGGAGCAGCTCATAGCAATGCATCATATAGCAGCAGCAGAAGCAGCTCATAGCAATTCATCGTATAGTGGATCAGAATGAAAATTTGGCAAAAAATCAGAGGAGATCCTCACCTTGTTGGATGAGCTCATCCTTCAACAGCACCTCAAGGCCATGGCCTGGGAGGAGGGGAGGGGAATAAGGTGCCTTCTGGCGCAGTGTGGCATCAGCCGTAGTTGTGTAGCGCCCGCCGGAGTAGTGCGTTGGACGAACCACAGTGAAGCAGCTGCTGGAGACCATGAGAATGAGGGGCGGTGCCAGAGGGAGGAGCAGCCAGGGAGATTTGCCCCTACCCGCTGGCCATGTAGCCTAGCTGGACATAGCATCATCGAGGACCAGGCCAGATGGGACCAGTGGCCACGGCTCACTGGAGGAACCATAGTGCTGCAGGCAGGGGATCGAGGTAGAGGGAAAGGGGAGAGGAGATGCAAGCGGGCAGGGCAATGAATGCTTGCGTGTTTGTTTTTACTTGAGGGTCAGGTGTGACACGGGCGTCAGAAGTTGCATTTTGAGTGTAATATAGGCAGACAACAGAGTCATTTCACTATTCCCCTTCCCTTCAATTTTTAGTGAGGTTGTACCCGAAACACCCCCCTCCAAAGCGAAATTAGTTAAGCCCAAGCCCATCACTCAAAAATGACTTCTCTACATCTTTTATGGCTTATTTTGACAATATGCCCTAAAAAGGCGGAATCGAACTGGCCCTTAACCTGCAATTCAATTGTGCGTGCAATGATGAATCACTCCTGCCTGCTATCTGTATATTTAGGCATCATCATACATGGCATACCCTAATACATGTGCATTCCATTGTAGAATCTGGAATATGCAATTTTTATGTTAGTTCATATGTTGCACATGATGTTTAAATGCCCTTAAATATGGTCAGTCAAGTGATGGTTTTTAAGCCTCCTTCGTTGCTTCATTTTTTGATATGTAAGATTTGCTCACACATCTGTTCAATTGCTTGTTTGCATCAACCAGCCATACTAGGACTATTTGCTTTGATTACTTGCTGTTCTTGACCTAACACTCTAACAGAGCTTGTCAACGATTTAAACACTAAGGGCTGCTGTAGTGGGGCCTTGTCTACCTCATAGGTGACATAAAGGTTTGGTTGTACACTACAGTAGGCTCTTCAAGAGTACCTGGAGATCCAGTTCGAAGGTATGCCTAGTTTTTACATAGTGTAGACATAGTAAATGCTCATTTCATTGTGTGCAAGTGAAAGAGATGCGGCATGTTTCATTGTGTGGTGTTGTTTTGTTATAATCTCATCCTTTTGTGTTCACAGACTGGAAAGTATGCATATTTATCTTCCAAGGAGATGAGTAACTAGTTTGTGTCACCGTGCAAGAGGGGGTGCAATGAAGATAAGATTGACGATTTCCAAGTACAAGATGTTAGGAAGGATCCTTGCAAGAGAAGTAGGAGCTGCACTGAGCCTCTTCAACCTGCTAAGGTAAGTAACTGTATGCAACTCAACAATTCAATTCCTTGTTTGTTTTAGGCATAGTTAATTTTCTCTTTTCAATTGCTTTATTCCTAAATTAATGAGATGCCCAAATAATCATGCATGATGTTCGGTACTTGTATCACTATTAGTTGACATAATTAAAGGCGCCTTACCATTTAATTACTCTGCCAAAGTGTGCCTGAAGCTTTGAAGTCTATTATTGCATGAGGCTCACAATCTAGTTTATACTACGCTAATGATTGCATAGTTTTGCCTGTTGTAGTATGTTTGTATGAAACCCTCTGCTGTTCATTATGCTCCCTAAGACTTCAATTGAGGCACAGAATGGCCAACTGCTTGCTTACTTATACGCAACGTGCTGTCTAAATTTGTAACTTGTCTGTGTTTTCGATTGGGCCCCAACATCATGCTCCTCTGGTGAGCTAAGAGGGATTTCTGTATGCAGGCTGCACAGACTATCTTTTTTATAATTTTTAAAATATCACCTGCTTATGCTTCATGACGTGTAACATTTTTTTGAAAGTGATGTGTAACATTATTGTTAGTCCTATTTTGCCATGTAGTACAAAATAGTGTCTTGTTCGCTTCACTGTTGTAACTATATTTTTGCCCCAGTCATGTGTACTTACAGAAACATTTCAGGATGAAGTGACATCAACGCAAAGATCTGCGAGCAGTGCGGCATGGCCGTTACCGAATGATTACGAATTGGAATTGGAATGTGCTGATGTTCTCGAGCATCGACTAGAGGTGGCAAGACAACGTGTACATGATTGTCAACGTATCACTACAGGAATCAGCTACTTTGCCGTCAGCCATGGCGGACGGCAAAGGCATGGATGGCTGACGGCAAAGGTCTTTGCCGTCCGCCGCGGACGGCAAAAGGTGACGGCAAAGTAAGGTTCGGAAAAGAGGTACTTTGCCGTCTGCTTCGGGCGGCTGACGGCAAAGGAGCCTTTGCCATCAGCAGCAGACGGCAAAGAGTGCAGACGGCAATAAGTGCGCTGTTACTCCGTTAGGAGGCTAACGGCAGGCCTTTGCCATCCGCCGCTGACGGCAAACTTCGGAAGGCCTTTGCCGTCTGCCTTGTGATGGCAGCCGACGTCACTACACGGCAGGCCTTTGCCGTCCGCCGCTGTAGGCAAAGTTTTTGCTCTTTGCCGTCCGCCGCGGACGGCAAAGCCTTTGCCGTCAGCCACTGTAGGCAAACTGACCAAATTGGTCAGCCTCCCAGGAAGCACAGCTGCCTGCCACGTGGCCTCTTTGCCGTCCACTGCTGATGGCAAAGAGCTCTTTGCCGTCGGTGGCAGACGACAAAGAGCCTGCATATTGGTTCATTTTTCTGTTTTTTTGAATCCAACAATTTTCAGAGCAAATATATATGACATATATAGATATATTTCCATATCAGATATCCAGCACATAAGTTTCATATCACATATCACATATCACATAAGTTTCATCCATACACATTGTTCATACATAAGCAAGTTCCATCCATATACATATTACAGTGCAAAGTTTCATCAAGATAGGAAGTTCCATCATAGCAAGCTAGATACAATGCAAAGTTTCATCAAAGGAAAAGCAAGCACTCCATCATAGCAAGCTAGGTTCCATGAAGTGAATGAAATCTGCAAAATGGTAAATAAGAAAGTTAGAAATAGGTGACTAGAACAAAAAGAAGACTAGAACAAGAAGTATATGTCATTTATGAGCTAACTTAGTTGAAATGGATCATATATGAGCTAACTAAGTTGAAATGGTTGTTTATGAGCTAACTTAGTTGAAATGGATCATTTATGAGCTAACTTAGTTGAAATGGGTCATTTATGAGCTAACTAAGGTGAAGGGCATCGTTTTTGAGCTAACTAAGGTGAAATGAATAGTTTTTGAGCTAACTTAGGTGAAATGGATCATTTATGAGCTAACTTAGGTGAAATGGATCATTTATGAGCTAACTTACTTGAAATGGGTCGTTTATGAGCTAACTAAGGTGAAATGGATCTTTTTGAGCTAACTAAGGTGAAATGGATTATTTTTTAGCTAACTTAGGTGAAATGGATCATTTATGAGCTAACTTACTTGAAATGGGTCGTTTATGAGCTAACTAAGGTGAAATGGATCTTTTTGAGCTAACTAAGGTGAAATGGATCGTTTTTTAGCTAACTTAGGTGAAATGGATCATTTATGAGCTAACTAAGGTGAAATGGATCGTTTTTGAGCTAACTAAGGTGAAATGGATCGTTTTTTAGCTAACTTAGGTGAAATGGATCATTTATGAGCTAACTTAGGTGAAATGGACCATTTATGAGCTAACTAAGGTGTTTTTTAGCTAACTAAGGTGAAATGGATCATTTTTGAGCAAACTTAGGTGAAATGGATCATTTAAGAGCTAATTTAGGTGAAATGAATCGTTTTAGCTAACTTAGGTGAAATGGATCATTTAGGAGCTACTCTAGGTAAATTGGGTAATTTTAGAGCTAACTTGGATAAACTGGATTATTTATAAGCTAACCTAGGTAAGATGGGTCAATTTGGAGCTAACCTAGGTGAAATGGGTCATTTTGGAGCTAACCTAGGTGAAATGGGTCATTTTAAAGCTAACGTAGGTAAAATGGATCATTTAGGAGCTAATCTACGTAAAATGGGTCATTTTAGAGCTAACTTGGATAAATTGGATCACTTATAAGCTAACTAAGGTAAAATGAGTCATTTTAGAGCTAACTTAGGTAAAATGGATCGTTCATGAGCTAACTAAGTTAATTATGCAATTTTTGACATAAGTAAGCTAAGTACATATCGTTTTAGAGCTAACTTAGGTAGAATGGATGGTTTATGAGGTCAGTAAGCTTATTATGTCATTTTGGAGGAAAAGAAGCTAACTCTAGGTCATTATGGTAAGCACATTGGAGGAAATAAAGCTAAGTCTAGGTCTTTATGCATTTGTTAAGCAAAACACTAGAGAAACTTACCGTGATCACGAAGGTGTAGGACCGGGCTGGCTCGCGCCGGTAGCTGGAGAAGGAGCGGGCTTGCTCGCGCCGGTAGCTGGAGAAGGATCGTGCGATGCGTTTCTGGAGTTAAGCTGCTCCAAAGATCATTTCCAATGTCTCATTAGCATTATGACACTCAAATGTTAAGACTAGCAAGTAATGTCCATTCAAATTAAACCCACCGTGCTCCCAGGAGCAATCATTGGCATCGGCGGAGCGGTCTGACCGGACTTCTCGCACACAGACTGCACATTTGGTTTTCACAACAGAGTCATACTAGTTAGTAATGAGACTCAAATGTTAAGACTAGCAAGTAATCTGCAGAAGAAACTTACCTGAAGGAGCTCGTACATGGCCCTTGCCTGCATGTCATTCCGTGCCCTCTCCTCCTCCAACATCTTTGCCATCTTCTCCTCCAACTCCCGCTGCCTCTCCGCCACCTCCGCCAGAAGTTTCTCCATTCTATCTCTCTCACTCTGTATAGCAGCCTGCAACACCACTCACATGTCCATGGATAGCGTTGGACAATTCGAAAGAATCAAGGTTATAAATATGCAAATGCATGCATATTTATAACTATGACCCTTTCGAACGGGAGACACATATTGGTTACGCATACTGATGATTCAAGACACATATATAGCTAGCTATCAAGTTTCATCGGAATAGAGCAAATAATTAATGGGGGAGGAGGATATGTCATTTGTGCTCACCCACGAATGAAGGGGCAGAGCTCGTCAGACGCACGGCGAGGTCGTCGAACACCAAACCTCGCAGCGATGAAACAACTGCACATTTAAAACTACCCGGTCAACACAATTATATATGATGTTTTTCATAACAAAATCGAAGAATATATGACCTAACTAATAATTCACAAATATATGACCCCGTCGGCCTCTGGAAGGCCAAAGAACACCTTTTCGGGAGGTGTCGGGGGTCGGGGTGCCGTGTCAGTGTCGGGGTGCCATGTTGGGGTCGAGGTGCTGTTTCGGGGTCGGGGGGTTGGGGTGTCGTGTCGGGGTCGGGGTCAGGGGGTCGGTTGTCGGGGTGTGGTGTCGGGGTCGGGGTGTCGGGGTGTGGTGTCGGGGTTGGGGGGGTCAGGGGGTCAGGTGTCGGGGGGTCGGGGTCGGGTGTCGGGGTGTCGGGGTGTCGTGTCGGGGTCGGGGTGTGGTGTCAGGGTGTCGGGGGTGGGGGTCGGGGTGTCGGGCCGGGGTGTCGGGGTGTCGGGGGTCGGGGTTGGGGTGTCA